>JAIPRN010000081.1:0-141523 GCA_025469175.1 Geopemphigus sp. TES_GeoC_2020
TTTATTTAGCTGTTTTTCGATACGTGTCTGTATAAAGGACACGCGTTACACCTGTTGTTAGCACGGTATATATTTTTCGTAGTTACGCTAATTCCGTGGTTATCGCGTGACTGGAGACGTAGGCAATCAGCCTCTATCCTATATACGATCGTTATCGACGTTTTATGAAAATATGGTCGGTATTATCGAGAAGTTGGAGCGTCGGTCCCACGTTTATTAAAAAAAAATGATTATCTTTAAACGCGTTGTTATAGAAAATGACGCCGAAATACAATCACGGTACGAGTTCTTGGAGCGATTCCGATATCTGCGGACACCACACCCACTCCGTATATCGCGGGCACAGGCAGTCCGCGCCTAGCCGCCTCGAACGGACCGAATGTCCGACAACGGGAAACAACGTACCGAGTACAACAAAGTGTATCCCATCGGGACATTAATACGCCGGGTCCGTACCGCGACGTGGAAACCGGCACGTTGAATTCTCATATGTATCGTCGACACGGGGAAACGACCGGTGCCGGAGTTGGGTGGTTGCGCGGCTTTTCGAGGGCCTCGCGGCTCGGACACCGGTAAAATCGTAACGCCGGCGCTGGAAACACGGCCCTTTACCCGGCGGGAGGCCGAAACGACGGGCCGTCGTCGGCTACTCCCGCGACGACGATCGTACGAAAATTACGCCGAACGTGTTTGGTGAATCGAAAACGACGTTTTTATTACGCTTTATTGTGACGTATACAAACGAAACGAAGTAACGTATAATAATAATAATAATAATAATAATATGGTTATTGCCGTGCTCGAAAATAAAAACGAAACGTTACAAAACAGGCGGAGGATAAATTATATAATGCCGATTCGACAACAATAATATATACGTATTAATATAATTATAGTTTGTACGACACAAAACACGTGGGCTCATTACGTGAATTGCGTGGCACAAACTTACGCGTACTTACGGGAACAAAAACGACGCTAAACAACGTTATATTGTGTTTAAACTCTATTAGGCTAGGACACAATTCGATTAAAATGATTACGCTTAACGATTATTGACGTACACTAATATTTTTCGCGCGTTACGAATAGGACCGTTAATAGCATTACGATTGCGGTCTATCTTAAACTACTACTATACGCGTATTATTAAGTAATCGGATTAACGCGTATATCGGCGTTTAGTAATAGTTCGGGACATTTAAACGCCGTCGGAAAGCAATTTACAAACGCTATATTGTCGGTGGATATTATTATTACGATATTAATGTAGGATTGAAAAAAATTATAAGACTTATACGGGACACGCACTTAACGGTATACGTACACCGACTATATTATAATTAGGGACATTTATTTTTCGTCGTTTGGAAACGAATAATCTTTTATATACACGCGCGACGTTATATAATACAAACGCGTACACGATAATATAGTCTACGCGTTCTAGGGAACAAAACCTAACTTATTTATAATATATTTTATACGTACGTTTACGGTTCTAAGTTTATTATAATATATATATATATTATCGATTATACAAACGTAATTGTTTTTTTATTTAATAATATCGTCTATACAAGTATTCTACGTTTCTTAAACAACTATAAGTCTTATAATTTTTTTTTTTTGGCTAGGCGTAAAGTAGTTTGCGGCGGAAATTTTGGAATTGCGTACTCGTATACACACATATATATGTATTCGTATATGACGTTCGTCGATGATTTCTCCTTCGATCTTTACGCACATATATACGCACATATATACGAACATGTAACTGTATTACGTGCGTGTGTTTCGAAAAGTGTCCTGTAACAAAAATAAAACGATTTTAAAAACGCTCTAGCGTTTTTATATCGATTTTTCGTTTAAACCGAAAAGTGTCGTTAATAGTTTCGGCGCCAACTGAATAACGTGTAAACGACGGGTCACTGATTATTCGGACACGGTTCTCGAAGTAAATGACGAGTTAAATCTTACGACGGTTTTATTATGAACTCGTTTATTCCCAAACAGTGTGACCCTGTACAGGTCGATGGAAAAATCGATTTCGAGTTGTTCCCACCTCACGACGTGGAACTGAAAACGGATTACGCGACCAAGCCGAACACAATTTACTCGATTCTAGTAACCGAATTGCGTTGTGCGATACAATTACTCGTCTCGGCCGCGCGCATTTTCGATCATTTACAAAACATAGCCGTAAAACGAACGTTACTCGATCAAATTACCAACGACGGGCCGCCGAAAATATTACGCAAATTCAACAGGACGCGAACGTATTTGTCAGGTTCGGACGTAAAAACTGTTTTATCGTTCGCACGTACAAAATAAGTTATGAATTACGTTACTCCTTGGCGGCTAAGTTACGAAATTCGTTAAGGGGCGAGCGTTTTTTATTATTATTAATTTTGTTATTCGTCGTATTTTCGCGATTTACGTCGAAACCGATTGGCGAGTGGACGGGTTGAATTTCGCCGGATTTTCCCCCGCGTCCTCGAAATTTGAATCGAGCGCCGGTCGTTTAATTGCTATTCGTAGATTTCCGTCACGACAATTTTTCTGGACGTCCGATTGACGCGACGGATGGTTTTTTCGATCGTCGTTGTTTTTGAACGTTATGGAATAGTCTCGTTAAGCGAAAACGGGAGACCGCGTTTATAGATTTTCGGAAAATAGAAACGCCCGCGGACACGCGATTTGCGCGTTTATGTCTACCCGTCGACGTTATTCGCGAATTCTTTAATTCCGTTCCGTCGTTTTCCGGACAAGTTATCGCGTTAAATACGTATTGCGTAAAGGGAATCGGGAATTTCCTTCCGTCCGGTCGGCACCCTCGTTTCCTTTCTCTCGCCCGAAATCCACGCGAAAGCGATTCGTTAAAACGACGTTACCGTTATTATTCTCTCGTACACCGGCCGTTCGTGATTGTCGTCCGGAGCGCGCATGTTACCACAGGTAATCACGTTCGCGGTAACTCCTACCGAGATTTCGGGGAGGAGGGGGGCAATCGACGTTATCGTTCGTACACGAACGGGTAGAATAACACGTTCTTCCGCGCAATATACGTATAACGTAAATATGTATATATATATGATGTGTACGTCGGATTACCGTAATCCCGAGGATTTTCGCCTCGGCCGGTACGATTTTCGACCGTTCACACCTTCCCGCCCATTCTCATCCGGCGAGTTTCGTGTGAACTTGGCATAGAAGTTTTCGTTATGTTCTCGGGAAGTCGCGACCATTTTGTGACGACGACGATAAAGTTTGCCTCCCCGCGTCGTGTTCCGCGGTCGAACCGACACCGTCGTCGGCTACGTTACGACTCGCCGAACATGTTTTCACCGGTCTGGTAAAAAATCACGTTCGAAAAGTGTACCGAACACGTTTTCGAAAATTGGAAAATTGATCAGCCCCTCCCCACCGAATAAAAATATTCGATATTTTTCGGAACGTTACGCGCAATTTGTGTATCGTCGGTTCGCCCGACGCGTGAACGGCATTGCCCGACAAATTGTTCGTTAGTCGAACCGACGACCGTGGTCACCGTGGGCGCAATAAAACCAGATAAAGTACGAAGTCTCCTATATACGAGAGTCCCGAATTCCCCGCGTCAGTCGGTCGTTTGTATAAAAAAAATGGTTTTTTCCTCGCGTAATAACCATTATATATATATATATAATGTACCGTCCGAAATGTATATCGTAATGGAAAGTGTGTTTAGAGATCCCGCGGAAACGTTGAAAACCGCACGACTTCAATAAATTAAACGCGTAGCGAAAAAAAAAGAATAAGAAAAAATCGGACGTGCCCTCGAATATAAATCTTGATTTGCTTCTGCGTTTTAGACCCGACCCGAAAAAAAAAAGGATACAAGAACGACTACCTCGGTATAGTATACGTATATAGTGGCGATTTCGTATTAAGATTTTCGATTCCGGAATCGCGTGTTATTGCCGCCAAAGAAAAAAAGATACATAGGCGACAAAAAATGGCAAAGGCCCGTAAAAACCGTCGCCGAGTTTCGGCGGCGGAATTATTCGTCGAGCCGTATTTTCTCCCTTTTCTCTCCGTTTCCGTCGGCGCCGTCCGGTCGTACGATATCGCCCTTACCCGCAACATCCCCTACCCATCACTAGTACCGAACAACGTGCCCGGAACTCTTCGGAATTTCGGCGCCACTACGTACGCCCCCCCCCTCTCCCCCGGGTTCGTTGTAAACGAATCGAACATTTTCCGAAACACCACTCGGCCACGGGCGCTAATTACCGGCCAACGATACGTTTCCGAAATATTTCTAACGACGCGGAAACGTCGGCGTTCCACGCACATACGTACGGCGAGGCGCCGTTTACCGGCGAACGGTTCATATTATTCGTTCGTTTTCGATAAACTCGAACGTCACCGAATTACGTTGTTATTTTGTCGACTTTGTCGAGAGTCGTTACGAAATTTCCCTTTGTGCGCGCGGCGAGCGGGAGAGGGGGGGGGCGTGCGCCGAACAATCATTTATACGAGACGAATCTCGATATATAATAACGACACGTTTTCGAAATCGTCGTACATTTTTATTACTATTATTATACGGATAGAATAATAATAACGACGTAATGTATGGCGTACATCGGCAATAACAATATAGATTCGGAATTCGTATCGAGTCGTTTCTCTCCAAAAAAGTCCTAAGTACCACGATATAATATATACGCTTTACGGCGAGTTGTCGGACGCGTGGAATATATTTTATAACGATCTTAGACTTTGGCCGTAAAATTTAACGAATAAGAATATATGAAAACGTATCGTCACAATATCGTAGAAACAAACGTATTCGCTACTTGCGCGTATATATACTTCGGAAAATGTCGACTTTATAAAACACACATTATTCTTAAGATTTTTCTTCCGAAACGGGTTTCTAATAACGAACGGAATCCGGACCGACGTTCCTATTCTTACGATTAAACGTGAAATAGTCGTTTTACGAATTTATTAAACGGGAACAAAACGAATTTGGTGTCTCGAATTCGGTTATCGCCGATCGACGGTTTTTTTCAAACGTTAATCGTACACATCCGTTATTTATTAATAGTATTAAGTTTCGTATTATACACGTTGTTTTCTAAATACCGTACCGGCGAAATAGTTATCGGGATTGAAAACAAAAATAAATCGTTAAAACACTATCGGTCAAAGTAGTTTTGTGGACACAAAATGAATTGGAAACTGACGGGCGTTTTTCGTCTTTAAATCTATTGTTTAAGCGAAATTTCGTTCGATCCGTCGACCGGCGTCGTGTTTATCGAATAAAGTTTAGCTTACACCGACGTGTTTAGGAATATTTGATTCTTTTTCGTTGGTTTTTATTTACGAAAAAGAAAAAAAAACGAGAATTATCGTTTCGGGATTATCCGAATTATTTGTAATCGAAACTGCAATCGAACTGGTCATAATATTTACAATGTCCGTACGTATGTGTGGCGCGAACGGGAAATTGAAAAAAATCAACGGCGAACACAATAGCGTCGTTCAAATAACGGCGTGTTACTCGGAATAAATTTCGATATTATCATTTTCGTATTTCGACGTAATATACGTACACGTTCGTAGATGGCACACGCCAAACAACCGTTGGTGCGAGTTATAGAATTCTATCGCGAAAACGCACGCAACCTACGATATACAAACGAATTTTACGCGATTAGTGTTTCGGAACCGATTGGGGTCGCTTGCACACGCCGCCGCCGAATCGAATAAATTCGAAACTAAAATGTCCGCGGAACGTCGAAATATATACGGGTTCGTGTTTGTTTGCACGGTGCTCTTCGTTCAACGTTTCCCTTTCCCACTAATGATTCTTCGGCGATAATCGGTCGAGAGTGTTTTCGAAAATATCGACGAAACCGAAATTCAAACGCGGATTTTCCTAATAATTTTCGTTCGACAACGAATCTTTCAGAAGTTTCACCATAGGCTTAATTTATTTTCTTTATTTTTTACATTGAAACAGCGTTTTAATTAAAATACACACACACACGTGTATAAAATGTATGCACTTGTGTCAGGGTTTTGTTTTTAACGCATTTTACGTCGAAATTTCAGGGACAGTTCACGAGGATCGTTAACGCGAGCTTAAAGATTGAAACGCGGTCTTATTGTTTGTTTTCTGTCCGAAACGGCATGTCCGACACATACTTACAGCTAGAGTTTACCAAAATCGTACACCCGAAGGCCGGCGCGTCAGCCGGTAATCCAAAATTAAACGGGTCGTATATCCCGACGGTATTTACCACGAACACGGTAACTAGTTCGTTTTATACAAACGAAATATTCGTCGACCGAATTGTTTTCGGATAATAACGTATATTCTATATGCAATACTCGTTCGATAAATAAGCAGCGACGATTATGTTATACATAAGCGAATAAATATAATTATTACGTACGCTTACTATAAAATTATATAAGAGCCCGACAGCGGTCGAGGATAATCGGCTTTAATGTTCGTGTTGGAATTTGAAATTTTCCAATCACGTTTATCTCCTATCGCGTCGTCGGCCTCCGTTCATTTAGGGAATATTTTAGAAGTTTCGAAAATATTTTCAACACAAAACGGTAGCGTTAATTTGTCCCGGTTTCGTAGTCCTACTACAAGAGCGCGTAAACATTTCGTTTTTCAATTTCCGACACGATGGGAAGTTAGTACACGCAAGTACTTACAATAATATCCGGTTTCGCGTAATCGAAAAAACGGAAACGGCAATATTTTTGTCGGTTGATTTATTACATAATATCGCGAATTTTGATGGCGATTAGTTTTTAGACGCTACGAATATTTTAAACGGAAATTTTTTTGTGGGGGGGGGAATTAGAAAAACCGGACGACGAAAATTATTTAAAATAAATCGTGGAATGTTCCGAAAAATAAAAAAAAAATCCCGCGCGTTTAATAAAAAAATAATTTCAATCGAACTTTTATCGTCCGTATATAATTATACTCGTAGTTAAACGTGCACGGTGTAATTTATTTGTTGACCGTTTGTCGTACACTCGCAGGCCATGTATCACTTTTACGGGACGATTATTTATTTACCGCAGTTGGTATTAGTGGCGTGTGTGCGTGTGATTTGGGGACTGTGTTGGATTGATTTGGTTTAAATTTATTTCTCCTCGTGTCGTCAGGTTGTGGTCGATGGACGCGCGGGAGTGCCAGAAAAACACTAAATAAATGTCACGTCGTGATTAATTGAAATTTCGAGCTATTATAATTGGTTCGTATACGATTTTCGGCATTTTTCTCTTTCCAATAAAATATCGTTTCTTCGTCGAATAAAATATCGTTTCGTCTTCGGTACGTCATATTGTAACGGGTTCGTAAATCAACGTATACGTCTCGTGTTCTTTTTTTCAATATTCCGGACGATATCCCGATAAGAGTTTTTTAATTTTAAATTTTACCGCACTTGTATTGCTAGAACGACGAGGTAACTACCATAGTTTGAGGTTAAATAAAGAAAAAAATAACTGAAATTTAATTTTAACTCGACTTAGCCCGTCGCGTCGTCGTCGTCGTCATCAACATCGACATATTTCGCCATCTCGAGGCAAAATTATAATTTTCTTAGAGAAAACGCAATTTCTTTATAATAAAATTGCGTTACAGTTTACTACCGCTTTTTCATTAACCATACCGCGGAAACGAAATTATCGATATTTTATAACGCCGGGAAACTTTGTGTCTTTCTTTCGTATTTTATATAATTTATCGCGTTATTTTTATCGCGACGTTTATTTCGAGAATGACTAATGAATAATATTCAAATATAGACGGGCGGTTTTTTTTAATAAAATATTTTTCCCGTCGTTTTAAATATCTTAAAATTACCTTCCGCTGACTTAAGAAATACTTTTCCACTGGCGCGTTTAAACTTTTTTCGCCTTCGGTCTAGATATTCCGGGCAGAATGTTCGGGACTTAGCGCGGTCTTTTTTCTTCGAATAATCGTCGCGTATTATTATTAAAATTGCGAGCGCCTTACATATTTAATACAAGCAGAGACATTTACGACACTTATCTTATTCTAATTTATACGATCGTTAGAAATAAACATAAAGGCGACGCGTACAAATATAAACGACGAAGAAACGTGAAATCATTGTTGGCAACGTTCCTACCTAGAATATAAGCTTGGTAAATATTTTCGACGAATAGATTTGGATAAAGGCGAAACGGTTAGAAGCGAATATAACCAAACGTTACGGATTCGATGGAGACGATATTAAAACGAACAGAGTAACGAAAAACGATTTAAGGGCGTTCGGAATATCGGAACGAAAAACAATCTGATGTAAATAAACGAAACCGGATAAAACGTTCAGTTTTTCGCCAATCCATTTTTCATTGCCCGTCACATCGGGCACACACGATGCATATCGTATTTCCGGGTACATTCGTTTGTGTTTACAAGTCGCGGAAAACCCGAACGAATTTCGCGCTTCGACGTTTTTAGATTTAGCTAAACACCGATAATTTTGTTTTCGGTAAATTCTTGATTATATATTCGTACACGATCGAATTTGCGTTTATGTGGCTGCCAGGCGCACGGTTTTAATATAAACATTCGCCACACAAGACAAACTCGTTGAATTGTTAGATTTCGATACGGCCATTGTTTCGAAATTGAAAGAATACGACTTTTTCCGGACTCGGTTTTACGAAATTCGTTATTCGTAAGGCGTAATAAACGTCCGAATAACAACGAAATTCGGTACTTTTTGAGTCGTCGCGAAGTTCACCCGCGACTTTCGTAACAGGATATCGGCGTGGCAGAGATTAATAGTTTTACCTCCGTCACGTTTTCTTACAATTTTTTTCACCCCTAGGGTGAAGTTATCTTGAAACATACTCGACGAAGACGTTCATTTTCTGGGATAATTTCTAACCGGCTTCTGTTCTAACAATAATAAGTTCATCGGGACGTTGACAATGGCATATGATTATATCGGATCGAAATCGTTCGCCAATATTGACGATTTATCGATAGTTCGCGCAGGAACAAATTGAAATTTCACGCGAAGACAAATATCTAACAAGAAAAAAAACGAATCACGTATTATCTCGTTAACGTATTTGCCACGAATACATTATCGGTATCACGAAAAAGGCGGGCGTTTTGACGTCGTGTTATTTTTTAAAACATAATACCGCGCTCACGAAACGCACCTCGTATATTTTATATAAACCTTCGTGGAGTTCAAAAAACACCTACTGTCGACACCGTACAAAAAGGCCGTTCGTAAATGTTCATCGATTCATCGGGTGTAGAGGCGTTTGTAGTTTACGTAATAGGAAATTCTAAACTATACACGCGATTGTTCGAACGCGCACGCCGAAGTGATAAAAACGCCGGGGCGTGGTAATCCGTTATAATTTACCCGTCTATTTTCGGTAATTAATCGACGATAATTATGTTATGTTATATACACGAATTCCACGACGTTAATTATAGAAATTGTGTATACGCGGTGGACGTGTAAAACGAACATCGATTTTCGGGCTAAACAACCGGGCAGTGATTGGCTAGTACCGTTTATAATTTTACGTCGTAGCTGAACTCGTTCGGCGCGGACCCGTCGGATCATGAACGTTTTGTACATATGTACACATAGTTTCCAGTAAGGGGTTCGTAGTATCTAAAAACGGACGTGAAAAAACTTAATAAAGCCTCCCTGAAATTTCTTCGGCTCCCTTCCCGTCTCCGTCACCCCGGAAATCAAAAAATTCGTCAGAATTTAACGTTCCCGTCGAACAGTAACTGAAAACCCAAACGATCGCCGGTACAACGATATTCGTTATTTCGAGTTGGAAAAATAATTTTTTCGTTTACGATATCGCGGGCGTGTTGTTGTAGCCGGTATCCCAAAGTGGTCAATGGCCCACGGTAAAAATCCGTATTATTTCGTTCACACGTAGATTCGACTACACTTTAGTAGTTGTCCGTCGAGCTTTCCAATCGCGTATGCGTAACGGACTACGGCGGAGAATTCCGGAATTCGACGCGTAACGAAAACGTTCGGGCGCGTTTTCCAAAAACTAGCGTGTTTCGAAAACAGTAAAATACCAATTCGTCGACGCGTGTTATTCATAAACTTCGATTAATTACTACGTCCATACTAGTAAACAACTTACGTACAAAAAGGGACTTCGGCTTACCGTCGTTTGATCCAGGCGGTCGTCAGTCTTTCATACGAGTCATTCCCGCAGATATAAATCCCGCGGAGCGCTAATCATATTATTCGAAAATCGCGAATTTTCCACCACGTCGGGGACGTTCCAAAATCAATTAACCGCCCGTCCGAAAGTTCGAACTATTTGCGACTTACGTTCGCCGTTTTCGCGATGTTCAATAATGCTACAGTTTAAAATATTTAATCTACTAAACGTACTAAAAACGCTGCCGGCGGTAAGATAATCGTACGTTATTTCCCTTTCACCCCATAACGGGATACAATTATCCTGGCGTCATTTCCATCCCCTTTCCCCCTGCTGTCAACGGAGTGGCCCGGGATATTTCGACCATTCGGCGAAGGGTGCGAATCGCCCGTTACGGTGTCACGTGTCGATAACCCAGGAAAAGTGTTCGAACGTTTTTCATGGATTTAACGTTTCGTTCGTTCGGAACGGCCGAATTTTCGTCCAACATTTCGGAATCGTCGCCCGTACAATTGTTTCGAATTATTCGGGCAGGAGTTCAATCGAATCGTATTTATTAATCGTACGCCGACGACACGAGCCCACACGGATTCCGACAATTGTCAATCCGATACACGAAGCGATTTCATTGGCCCGAGTATGCCTCGATTTCGTCGGGTGACTTTACTCGCCGCTCGCTGTTGTACGTATTCGACGCTACCGAACTCGATAAATGTAACCGGCCTAGTCGTCTACTCGTTGAACGCTCGCTGGCTTGCCCGCGAATAATGTTTAACCACCCGTCTACGTTTGCCGGTACCGTTCGCGACAAAATGAAATTTATATATCTAAAACTTCAACGATTCTACACGGGACTTTCGTCGACACAGTTTCCCAATCACTCGTGCCGTATCGACATAGTTTTCATCAAACTGGACCATCAAAAGTAGATCCTTACTCGATTTGTAGCATAGTTGCATCTCTAAACGTCTATTCCGTACTAAAATACCCTAATATGACTGAAAACGACGACGTTAAGTATTTACGAAAATTATTGGGTATGACTTAGAAATCCGGTACCTTCGACGTTTCGTTTCATAACCGACGATTTTTTAGCGTGTTCTTCTTTGACGTTTATATTCGAATCGTCACAATCGGAAACGCGGGCTAATCGGCGAAATCGAGTTTTTCGAAAATCCCCATTTTTTCAGCGGATAGAATGTCATAATGAATATTATGATTCGACGTTTCACAACCATTATTAGTCCGTTCAAAATGTTGTTACACATTTTCGTCTTTTAAGTGATAGGTTCAAAAACGACATCTTTGTGTCACGGCGCTTTAAGTAACTCATTAATTACGTCGACTCTGAAAACGACGAGAAAATTCGTTGACTATTGACGTTTCTTTACAAATAAACCGATAACAAGTTCGGCTGCATTCAAATTTGGATAAGTTTAGTCCTGAAACTATTTGTTTTGTTATCGCTTGGAAACAAGTTAGCGATTGACGATGCGTTGTACTAATCCGTTTAACTGTAAAACGTTTCAATATTTAAGCAGGCCACAATTTCGACGAATTGAAATCGATACGGAAGGGATATTGAATTTGAATTCGTATTTGTTTGACGTAATAAACGTTATAATTTCACTTTCTTTCGTCCCAAAGGAAAACATCGAATTACGTTAAAGGGTAGAAAGAAGATGGGAAAAAAATAAAAGCCCATTTCCTTACATCACCTGAAATAGGCGTATATATACGTATCCGAATAAATTTTCGGAATTAAAATTGAACTAAGTAATTGGTTTTCGACGGACCGTTCGATGTCTGTATTTGTTTGAATGGACAAATGGATACGTTAAGGTTGGCCATACTTATTTTAGTAAACGCATCTACGGGGAATATAATTTTTCTTAAAACAACGAGATTTCTACGAAAATAATATTTTTTACGACCATAAAATTTAATATATGATGAATCGGGCTAAAATCCGACGAATAACGCGAATCCAATACGTATTAATATCACAAATACATTTTTAATACGTTTGTACGTAGTTTCAAAATTAACACGACGCCGACGTTGAAGTGTGACGTCGCGAATTTCATATTGGTAAGTTAACAAAAAAGTCGGAGCGTATATATCTAAATAATGATTGTTAATTGAAAACGTTGTTCAAGAACTAATAAAAATACATTTGATATGACGCGCTATAACAAATGTGCATCGAAAAATTTCGGGAAAAACATTTTACAATATTTCGGAAATCGCGAAGTCAAGAATTAACTAAAATTTGACGGTTTTGTAAAATATTTTACTTAGATTTCACGAAGAAAGTCGACTTTCCGATAATTTGTAAAAAATTAATATATTTTTACTAAAAAAAAAAAAAATATTAACAGGTACGAATTGAGTTATATATCAAAATACTATAATAATATATTAAATATTTACGATCCGACGAATTTTTTTAAAATTCGATATTACGCGTTTGAAATAGACGCACATTGTTTTGCGCGAAAGAATTGTTCGTTGGAAAAACAAAGATAGACGACAACGCGATCGTCAAATGTATCGAAACACGTTTTAAACAATACCTCAGTACGGTCTATTTTTGGACTCGAAATAATTGTTTTATGATTATTAGAAATTAGATTGTCCAATCGAATCGATAAGTTCGTTGAAATCAAAACTCATATTATGGCATAGGAAAAAGGACAAAAAAAAGTTAAAACTACGTAATAAACATAGGCAATAAAAATAAAACGAGTGACCGCTACGAAGTTAATAATAATATTTAAGTAAGCGTTTTTGGTATTTGTTAGCGTGCGAACAATTTTATACGGTTTTCTTTTATTTTGTTACAACAATTTCCATAATTATATATATATATACATTATTCGAGGGTATGTTATTATATATTATAGTTTTTCCCGTGTAATATACAAAACTAATTACTTTAATCGTCCACCATGTTAAGCTAGGGGAATATTATTATTCTTCGACTTTAATTCAATTTTAAATTGACCGTTCCGTTTTATTTAAGGTTAATACGACGGTCATTGGTTATTATAACTTAAATTTTAATTTTTTTTCGAAATTTTGGAACACACATTATCATGTATACGTTATACATATAGTATTACACTCGATGATGAACCGATAAAGCTATTTACGTCAGAAGTATTTGATCTCGTTTGTATCGAATCGGCCAATGAGATATTCCGTCATCGATGAGAAATAATGAGAAATCGATATTTTCTCACGACATTAAATGACGTCTACGCAACTAGTATATAGGTATATATATATATACTGTATATAATATACCGCGGACATTCACCGACGTGAGCGATATCGACTGTTGACGGTTCTACGAAGCCAATCGAAAGAAACGGTTTAATGGAAATACGTACACACCGAACGGCGTACAAACACAAGCCGCGGTTCTTTTGGGTCGTACATTTCGCGCGGCCAATCGGAATTGTATCCGATTTACGGGTAAAAACGTACGTTAAAGACAGATTGCAACGAGCGAAACGGTAGTCCACGTTTGGCGGAGATATATCAGGCGCGGCGAATGGCTAAGTGAACGGACCGGCCGGTATCGGTAAACGAAATGGCGGCGGAGCTTCCCCGTCAGGTGCACCTAACAAACGAGAAAGAAGGGAGAACGTATTGCGGGAAACGATAGCGGACGCGCGTCCCTTTGTGTCCATAACCGGGCAAGCCGGTTATGAAAACCGTCCGAGCACCGGTCTCGCCGAGTGTGTGGGACGCGCTGGGCAATCTTCGAGGAGTTCGCGTCGTTACGTTATTTTCGTCGAATTTCCGAACGAAAACGATCGCTCGTCGTCGCGCGATACCGACAGCCGTTTGCGTACGCGTTGTTCGAACGAAAATTTCATTTTTTCTAGAGCCGTTGTATTTTTTCGCGCGCTAATTAGTCGCGCGCGTTTGATAACAACCTCCTAATGAAACGTTCAATTAGCGCGATGCTACGTACGTTACGACTGTATAAATAACGTATCGCGCGATATATAAATAAATACGATCATAGCGTCCGCATAACGAGAACAACGTTCCCGCGAAATGAAAACACTCTCTTCTTTTGCTCCCTCCCCGGAATATTTCCAAGCGGTTCGAATTCGCCCGAATGTTCGGTTCAGTTTTGAGTACATCGGTTAAATCGACGAAGCCACTAAATAAGTACAACAACCGCCTGGGCGAAATCAAAGGTAGTGTTGCCGTTTTCGAACGGAACGATTTGTTTATTATATTATTAGCGAATAATTTGCCGAACAATTACGCGGGTCCGGGTCGATCGGAATAATGATTTGGGGTGGGGTTAACATCACGAACGTCCGACAGCGCAACTATTTATATATACCATCTTGTTAGTATCAAGTTAGTTAAACGAAAAAGTGACGCGTGAAAATGGCGACTCGCGGATCCGTTTTAGCATCTAAAGCGTCGCGTTACACGTGGTACGTTTTTGGATCGAGGGGTGGTGGGAGAAGAGAAAGGACGAGGATTTATTATTTTTTAATATTTCGATAGGACTTTTATTAATTGTTCGTTTTCTTTTTCGCAAAACGTTTTCTAAAGGCTTAAAAACCGTTATTGCTTAAAAAAAAAAACGTCGAGTATTTTCCAACATATCGAAACCGTTCGACGAATTTGGATTTAACGAAAAACGTTACGACAAAAAATAACGTCCCGAAATAAACAATCGCGCGCTATACGAACCAAAAGTCGGTTCATAACGTTGACAACGTCGTCACGAGAGTTGTCAGATCGTTCACGAATAATACAATTATTCGAAAGAGTGTGGAGAGAGCGAACGCTATAAGTAGTGACGTAAATTCTTACTTTAAAAATACCCGCGTACTCGGCTCTTCTTCTACTAGTGTTCCAATTCGAGCACTAGCGGAGTCAAGTCTAACGTACGGGCGTACAAATTGAAAAATTTAAAAATTCCGAAGTTCATTTTAACACGACTTAATTCGCACTATATTATCATGCCCGACACTTACATATTTCGCCGTTTCGGGATAATCGTAATCTATTCAGGACTTTTTGTTTACAACAAAAAAATAAGATTATATTCGAATACCTTTTTTTCATTAATTGTATAATAAACCGTAATTATTGGCCCGTCAAAATATTAGTAAAATTTTATCGCGCGTTATACATCTAAATTGTACATAGTTACGTATAATGTTACGTGTTTTGACAGTTTGATCAATTATAATTTAAACGTCGACGATTTTCTTGTTTGTTGCCTTCATTGAACGGTTCTTCGTGTTGTATTTGTTTTTTAAACATTTACGACGTTCGATTATTTCAAATACTTTAAAAGTAAAAATAACTTAAAATAATACTTTCGGAACGTTGTTTCGAAATTATAATTAATAAAACAATCTCTACGGAAAAACGATTTTATCGCCCATCCAATAAAACGTGATTAACGCGGAAAACGTTATTTTTATTGACGCGTCTATTTCGGAAGTAAATCAATAAACGAACAATAATAGACGAGTATTTTCGTTTTATGAAAATGTTTTTTCGCCAACGTTTTTAATATCTAAGTCAATATCTTTTTTCGACTTTAGAATTACTTTTCCGCAATTGCACTTTAACGTTTCTCCTTTGTCTCGATTCCGTTCGGAATTATTATTTAAGTTTTTTAAATGTCCGTTCAGCTATAGTAATATCTAATATTTGTATTCAACTAAAAACTTTCAAACGTTCAGAACGACAAATGTCAACCCACAAACGGCAAAAAATATGTCAAAAAAAATTAGTCTACTTTTGTTTGGAATTGTTTTTGCGCGTATAACTTTTTTCGTCCATTATCTGCAGCGAAGAAAATCGACTACTTTCACTGTAAAAAACTATTGACGTCGCGAAAAAGATTGGATTTTCGAAATAGAGATTGGTTGGCGATTACGTTTAACGAATTAAACGATGGGAATTACAGACGGGGGATCTGTCTGGAAAAACGAGAAATATAAAATCGGTCAACCTACGAAGAAATATATAATAATTGTTTTTACGTTCGTTTCACCTGCGAGCGACTACAAAAATGTCGTTCAATAAAACGGGCTATAATATGTGAACGCGTTTTCGTGCTTAGCCGGTCTCCGAGACGGACGTAATTAATATCGCTATTAAAACTTTCCATTTCATAAAAAAAAAAATTCCCCTATATTCTTATGTTTCGTGCGCGAGTTTTCAGAGAATTATTTTTTACGTATACATTACGCGTATATACGGGCAGTGAACGAACGTCGGAGGTCGCCCTGTCACGAACAGCCGTTTGTCGTTTGAAAAATGTTTTCCGTATTATTCAATTGCTCTTCGCGATCTAAATCCTACAGGGATCAAATCTCAACCGTTATAGAATTCGTCGTACGCGCGCTCCTTAAATGTCTATACATATAATATATATATTTATATACGGGGCGGGTCGGGAAATCATTCGAAACGAGTTTCGCCAAAATTAAAAACACGTCCGCGCTTTTTAAATCGTCGAAAACTTAGCGCGTGCCATTTAAGGGTTAAATGACGAAGATTAACGACGTCCGGACACGAACTTCGCAACACTTCGAACTCCACGGAAACCGCGCGAACGTCTTTTGGAATTTCAACTCAACGATTGTTGCGGGGCCGAGTCGCCGCTGTACGTACATTAGACAAGCACGTCCGACGTGTCGTCCACGAAACCCCGAACCGTTTTTTGTAGATTATTGCCGTAGTGTTCTCGCGGACCTGTCGTCCGCCCCGGTTCTTGCGCGTTTTGGTATCGTTACGTGCACGAAACTTCGATTTAAACTTAAAACTAACCGAAACTTCGGGTTTGGTTAGGTCAGGTACTATTGCGTTTTCTCGCGACAGTCGCGCGCGGTTTGTTCGTTATTCGACACAACGTCCGGGAAAACCGTCCGAACGTGCGCAAATCAGCCACGCCGCCGCCCGGGGGACCAATTGCCGTCGCCGTTTCGTCAAAGGAGTCGGCTTTGGAATTGTTTCACGCAACAAGTCGATCGTTTCGGGAGATGGCGACAATAGCGATAGAAATTCCCAGACAGACTGGCGATAAAAATAGCAACGAAAAATCGTCACACGTGCCGGCCGGCCGGCGAAAAGGAAATTCGCGGTCTACTCGCCGTACAGTAGCGAAAACGAGAGTACAGTTTTAAGTACGAAGCCGTACAACACGTAGGAGAACGGAGTGCCTCGGAATTCGTCGTTATCCGAAGTCGGAGTACGTGTACGATTTCGATTCGAATATATTACGTCGATATTTTTTCGGTACGCGTCGTAAATAAACGACGATCCTCCCCAAATCCGGTATTATCCGAGCGTATGCGGTAACGCTTACACGCGGAATTACGGTTTCGCTCTCGACATTTCTCGTCAAGTCCTCCGCGTCGCGGGCCTCGAGCTAAGTAAATTACGTATACGCGTACGGAAATTCGATTTTTTCGTTCTTCCTTCTCTATAACGCGCACACGTGTATTGTAATATTGTTGTCGGCCGATAAATTATTCATATCACGGTACTTAAACGAATAATACGACGATTTTCGCGACGGGAAACGTCTCGGCGTTCGGCGCGGTATATTCATGTAAAGGATATCGTTTCGATTCTCCCCGCGGCCATAATGACGCGCCGAAACAACGAAAGAAAAACGCGATTAAGTAAAACGCTCGATTTTCGTTTTTCACTACGTCGTCTTCGGGATCGAGCGAAACAGACACGTTGTCGTATTTTCGATGAATATCCGTACTTAAATGCAGACGTTGTGGGAAATAACAACGGCGAAAAATTGCCGCGACCGGCCAGTTCGTATACAACAAAGCTAAAACCGCGTTCGATTTGTCGGAAAAGTAAATGGCGCGACGCGCTGGCGCGTGCGTGCGGGCCTGGGGAAACGGCAAATAAATATATTTACCTATTGGGAAAATAAACGTACGCGAAACGTTCGCAAACGTTTTCTCCGTAATTGAATCGGTACCGAACGAGAACCAGAACGAAATGGAAAGTTATACGTTCGGGCACGCCCCCCGGCCGTCTCGCGTACCCGTTGACGCTTTTTGCGGAATCGACGAACAGACGCGGCCGGAAATGGACGAGAAAAGTCGCCCGTTCGACGATTCGTTTGAACGAATGGCAATTGTACCGATACGGCGTATACGTCGACGGCATAGTATCGTTCACGACAATCCTCCGACCCATCGGTCCGGTACGACGTTTGTTTATATCCGCGCCAGATTGTACGATAATAATGACGCCGTTTTATCGCCGCTTTCTAATTAATCGCGGGCGCCAGCCGTAATTTTTTAATTACGCGTCGTCACGCGAAACGTATTTATATCCGTCGAATATTACGCCTACGAAACAACGCGCGTACGTGCGCGCCGTACCACGCGACTTCGAACACAATATGTTATACGCGCGCGCTTATCTCGTTCATTTTATTTCATTCGACCATCCGCCGACACATTTTCGAGGTATGACCCACCGCGCGTTACCGGCGTCTACCTATACGCGTACGGATATTCGCGTGACGACGGACTGATTGTTTTACCCGGCAAGGCTTTCATTTTTTTTTTACACGTTATCGGCAATACCATCACTGGCCCGGAAAGCCTGAAGGCAGTACTTCGGACCACGGCCTATCGAACCACTAATTCGGTCCACTGATAATATCACGTAAACCGGCCGGTTAGGTTAGGTTTTACTCGAACACATTTTCGATTCTTTTCGTTACGCACAGACGTTATAAGGTTAGGTTAGGTTTTTGGTTATACGGCGATTTTCCCTAGGCTCTGTACTAGTCGCGAATCCCGAATAAAAATACGAATTATTCGCGTAAATTACGATATTTAAAAGGCGGCGAAGATACATCACGCTATCCGTTTTCCGGGTCGAACGAATCGTTCGATCGAACGCGCGTTACCCTTACTTTCTCCCCCCAGCGGAAGTCAGCGCCACCAACCGTAAAATCGTTACGGCGGCCGAAAAAACGCGATCTTCGCGCGTATCGATCTACACCGGCGGTGTAATCGAATCCAATTAAATTTGCCGTCGGATAATAAATTACGCGCCGCGTACGTTACGATATGCTAATCGGCCGGGCGTACGATGGCGCGGGCGTCTGATCGTTTCGCAGGGTTGTTTTTTCGGGAAAGACACGAAAAATAGAATTTACGACGCAACAATAATGTCGCGACGAGCGCGCGTCGCCGGAAAATAATAATAATAATAATAATAATTCGTATTTCCCGTAATAACGACCGCCGCTTACCGTAGTGGAGCGACGTTTTACACTTGAGTTTTAACGGAGTTCTGTTGCAAATTGTTAGAACGTCCGGAAAGGCCGTCTTCGCGGGTGTACGCCACCAGCATCACTTCGACCGCGTCTTGATTGTCCTCTTGATCTTCCATCATCAATCCGTCCTGAGTGAAAACAGACAACAATACGTATACACACAAGGTCTGTTAAAGAATTACTAGGATTTTATTTTTAGTAATCACGACAATCGTGTTACACGTTATTTAAAGATATTTTTTTCAAAATACTCCTTTCCGGACGATATGCGGTGGTCTCGTTAATTTTTGAAAATCCTTTGGAACTGTCCCGATGTTAAGGCCTTAACATTTGTTGTCGCGTTCATTTCAATTTCCTTCACGTCTTGAATCCGCTGTCCTTTGAGAGCCGATTTTTTAGTCTCGGGCAAAGCAAAATATCACACGGGACCAGACCAAAAGAATAGGGAGCGTGGGGGACTACGGGTAATTTTTTATTAGCCAAAAATGCACGACGAATCGTCACGCTAAATGCGCTAGGGCATTGTCGTGGTGAAGAAATCAGATTCCTTTTAGCCGCTATTTCGGTGATTTTACGAATTCTCTATCGCGGACATATCAATAGAACACTCGATTGGCTACTTTTCCCCGGGGTACAACATTACGACGAGCTATACCTTAAATGTCACGAAAAAAAAAAAAACACCAATCGGCGTTGTCTTTACATTCGACCTCGTTTGGCGAACACGTTTTGGCCGACAGGAAAATTTCGTTTCCCCTCCCCCCATCCCCGAGGTGACTAGAACTTAAAACCCTCGTAACGTTAAAACCGCTCGAAAGTCACGGAACGACTTTTAATGAATCATCCCGAGTTGTAATCATCGCGTACGTTCTCGTTACCAAGTTTGTAACAAAACTCGACGCGCGCACGTTGTTCGTTAAATTTCGGGCACGTCGAAAACGGCAAACGAAATACACCGACTCGATCGAACAGCGCGTAATATTAAACTGAGATAACGGGTCGCGGCTCGAGGTTTCGTTTTAAAAATAATCGTTAATACGCGTGGAGTACGTTTGTTTATAATTCAGAACGTTATCGTGTATAGATTAGTCGTACGGTTCTGGTACATTTTGAACAGACCTCGAACATTACAGTAATTGTGGCGTTTCTAAGACTGTGTGTATGTTTTCGGAGTTCGCTGAACGACGAACAGATTGGCTAGAGGGGATTTCTGGCGTACGCGTTTACGAAATACCATCGTGATATGGTCGATCGGCCCGAATACCATACACGACGCGCGGTCGGAACGTCAAAGGTAATTTTGGAATGCGTGGAGATACGTGCGATGTTTGGAATCGAAACGGTCCCGAAATGATCGGCCGGCGTTCGTTCGTTGTCGCGTACGCGAAAAATAATATCGATAAACGGTTATTGTTATAAGCACCCATACGCGTGACGCATACGCGCCGTACACAATTAACGACACCGGCGAATACCCACTGTACGCGCCGTTTATCTATATATATCAATATACGACATTGGGCCATGTCGACACGTTCAAATTTCCTCCGAAAACTCCGGTCGAACAGAAAATCAACTTCCGGCGTTCGGGAGGCGATTCGAATACACTGGCTAAAACTGGCGGCCTACGATTTTTACTTCGCGTTTATTTTTCGCCGCATATTAAAGACACGACGTTTTGAAAATCGTGGGTCATTTTTCAAAAAAATAAACTGTCGTCGTTTATTATAAGCGTTTATAATAAGATTTTCGGGGGGTTTCGAAATATCCGCTAGTTTTCGCCATAAATAATTTCAAACGAACGCGCGTATATTGGACGCTGGAGTGGTACTTAATTTGAATGTTCGAAATTTGTATTTTTGCTCACATCTCTCGAGATTGTTCGACGTAAAGAAAGGGAAAAAAAGAAACGAAATACTACGGTCGCGTAATATTAGACCAACCCTGTAAAATGTGTCCCGGGAGGGTTGGGAAATTTGATTGGATAGATGGTTTCGGGGTTTCGCTGCTAAAAATGTAAAGTTCATTTTCGATAAATATATCGTGCAGACGGTAGTGACACGTATTTACCTTACAAATGACTTATCTTATTTAGATAAAGTTGGTATAGCGTTAAAACGTTATACCCAAATATATACCCGAATTATTCCAAAGAATTTTCGAAAACGAAACGTTTCGCGATTTTTTTCTCGTTTAAAAAAAAAAAGAATTAGCGTATGGACAGGAAAAATACCGACGCGGACGCGTTCGGAACTAAACGCTTAATCCGAGGCTGCACATTAATATGTTGAAAACGAAAGTTAGTTTTAACGAAGTTACTAAACGCGTTACGTTATTTTATTTGAATTCGTTTTAAAATAATAATAAATTACTATTTTTGAATACACCGCGTTCGTTTGACTTTATACAGAGGTAAATTAAATTAAGTTAAATTTTATACAACGAACAAACCGACTATTCTAAATTCCGTCTTAACGTTTAACTGCCTTTTACGGGCGTCAGGTATTTAAAAAGTCACGAGAGAACCCGAATACACAGAATACAAATATATAACGCGAAACGTATATATTTAATTACGATTCCCTACACAACTTTCATAACAAGTCTTTTGACGAATGTTTATAGGTTACATAAAAAAATCATAGCGTTTTAAGACGTTCATTAAAAGTTGCTCGTGTTCTTTGTTTCGTCTATCGTCAATTAGCGAATTCTCGCCCTTAACTAATACGTTGAATTACTTTTTCTCGCGGTTATTTTTCAACTTTTCCAGTTAATAAACAAAACACGAAATTACCACAGCGACTTTCGGCTTACGCGTTTTTACAGTAATTTAATTTTACGAGTTTTAAAAACTTATTACCAGGCACAGCCTTTGTACGGTCTATTCCAAAATAACCAGCAAAACCTGAAATCGACTCAACCGCGGGAACGCTCGGCCAGGCATACACACAGCTGCGGTGCGATTGCCGTCATTCGGGCAAATCTACGGTAAAGCGCTTTGTATTATTACAATACGCTTAAAAAAGTTATTTTAGGGGAAAAGCAAATAAATTGTTTCGTTGTCTTCGATAAAAAATAAAATGTCAGTAAATACGAATCTGACGAGTACATATATTACATTCCGTATGGCCTCGTTCAATAATAAAAACGCGCACGTGACTTTATTACAGAGGGCGAACCGTAGCCATAAAAAATACGAGTGCCTATAAACGTTTCCGATGACGATGGCTTTAATTTCCGCGAGCTATAACGTCCGTTTCGTCTTTTTCGAATACAAATTATCGTTTGTTAAAAACCTGGGGTGGTTTTTTTTAACTACGGCGTCGAGTAACGATTATGCGTTTTTAATTTGCGCTCTAACGCGATATAAAATTGTCAAAAAGATAATTTTTTTCCCCTAGATATTTTCGAATTCGTATTCGCTCGGTACATTTTATCCGATTTTCAGTACCTGCTCGAAATATTTCGGTTTTTATTTACGGCTCGTTGATGGGTTTCGACGTAATTGCCGTTTAAATATTTCACGTTTTAACGCGTCTATTCCGATTACGAATATCGGTTTTCGGGAATTATTGTTTCGATTGTCGTTTTAAGGTTTCGGTCCTAAATATTGTTAGCTCAAGCTACCGCCGGAGAATATTGTATTTCACGTCCAATTATTTTCCTCGTTCGTTATCGGCAAAAATACTTTTAAAAATGTATACCGTCCAAACGGAACGACGCGAAACACGAATTCGGATAGTTGCGACACGGCCGTGTTTACAGCGCGTTATATTCTCCAAGTATTTACTCCTAACGCTTTATCTTACCGTAGTCGGTAGGTCGCCGACTTTTAATCGTCTCATTTGTCCGCCGGCCTACGTCGGTGAATTTTACTGATTTCCGTGTAACTCACACGCGGAGCAGTACGATTCACGCTACACACGCGTATTTTATAGGTTTACGCCTATTTATAGGCGTTGCGGAGTATTATGCGAGCAAAATTACGCTCGTCGTTGGTGTTAATAATGTATAATACTAATAATATTAATTAACAAACTCGGCTCGCGACCGTTTATGCGGAACAATTCGCACAACGTACGTACTTAACCGTTTGGTCGAAATCGACCGGGATTCGTTCACGTAGTTCGTTTACAACCGTCGCGTTTCGTCCGTGGTTCATGCGAACCCACTGACAAAAACGGAATTCCGAAACCAGGGGACATCGAAAGCGCTATGGTCGAACGGCTAAATTTTAAACGAAAAGACGGCAATTATATGTGGACAAACTATGGAATCGAAGACGTGGACAGCTAAGAACGAGCCTCCTACGTGTAAAACCCGCGACGAGACGACACTAATCAATCAAACATACGATCTTACCAGCCTCAATGGACCACATAACTTGGTCGCAACGCTTGTACCAAATACGATTATTTAATCGTTAGAATTTTGAACAAAAAAAAAAAAAACTAATTTTCGTAACGAAATTCGACCGGACGGAACGTATATTGAAAATCTGCGGTTTACGTTAAGTAAACCAACCGTAAATGTACAAATAACCCGACGGCCGACGTTAACGAAGACCAACGAATACATTAATACGTATATTCGACTATCCGGTTTTGGGGTCGCCCGTGTCAGACACGCGTATAATATTAATATCGGGAGTAAAAACTTTTCGTTCGCCGGTAAGCTCGTGCTCAAAACCATGTTGTGGCGGTCGACCGCGGATCCGCGAATTATTTAATCGCCATATAATGTGCAAGGGTGCGTCCAGTTAAATTCGACTAGGAAAACTTTTCGAGTTATATATATATATATATCTAGTATACATCCGACTAGTCGGTCTCTTAAAGTCCGCTTAGTGCGCCGAAGGAATTAGTCGGTCGACTGAACCGGACTTAGCCTTAGACATATATACGTGTATAGGATCGACAGCCCTTTAAATCTATAAAGAGACGCGAAGGAAGTTCGACGGTATTACAGTATACAATATGTGCGGTACACACGTCAGACAGGGACGGTGATGTGCGACGATAAACGGGCGTAATCGTTATCTAAGTTATGATCAATAGACGTCTGGACGAATTGATCTGGATTATTCGGCCGGATTAAGGAGGTTTATTTTAAAATTTTTACCTTAAGCCTTCAAATATGATGGACGTCTCACACGGACGCCAAATATTTTCCTCGGAACAATTTTGATCCGGACACTCGAACGTTCGAAGCAACAGTTTATTAGGCTTTGACGTCTGGCTAAGGTAAGCTTAGACGAACAGTAATATATTCGTTCAGCACTTAATTTACGGTCGTTCGCGAAATTCGAAAACTTAACCTGTTGCGGAACGTGTACTTGGTTTTTTGTACGGCGATGTGCGCGAACGGTCGTATTTTAATTATTATTTTCCATTTTGTTCGAATAAGAGGTCTTTTTAAACGAGAAAAGAAAAATATCAGTTATCCATATCTATATATACATTTATATCGGTGTTCCGTCCGAGTTCCGTTTAATTAATGCGTGACGGCAAGGCGCGCGCGGGGAGGGTTCATTTGTTTAATTGCCAAAAAAAAAATATTACGACCACGGTCAAAGCATACGATTGTAATTACAACGGGGAAAATTATTCGAATTTTTTTTCGTATCGTTCTCGATGTTGTGTCATAATTTATCGTGACGCGCTATAGGAAATCACGGAGCGCCTGAAAGTTTCCGAATATGATGGCTGTACATTCAAAGAGAACACCGAGACACCAAGACGCTTTCTCGCGTTGTTCGTTTAAAATTATATCGTATAGGCTCCGATATTTCGTTTTGTCGCTGATCACGTAACATTTCGTCGCGTTTTCTTCGGAAAATCTGTCGCCAGTACCCATAGACACACAACGATCGCTACTTAATTCGAATATCGGTCGTTAATGATTTGCGCGTTCGCCGTTCGGTTCGATAGAAGATTACCGTAAAATCGTTAGAGAATAAATCGCCGGTGGCAAATTTAGAATTTACTAAACGCAAAGATGTTTCTCTTCGGATCGTCCCCGTTTAGAATACGCCGTCTATTATTTTGGGATTTACGATAAACTAATTAACCACTCGGAAGCCGTCGAAAATAATCGCCTTACATTTCGTTCGTATCGTTTTCATATGGAAGCGGACGTTCGAGTTACGACGAAATGTTTAGATCTTCGAATACTCGGAAAATAAGAAAATACCCGACGTTATTACCGAAATTATCGATTAATATGTCCGGAATTATTAGCTGGGATAAATATCAAAATAAATCGTAGCGATGGAAAACGTTTCGTTCGTACGGTATTGTTGCCCGAAAATGCGCCGACGACTAGCGGAAATATGTCCGTTGATATATAGGTTCCCTTAGTAACAGCGTATTCGGGAAACGTATAGCCGTATACGAAATAAATCGTTTGGACTATAATTTCGATTTATTCGTTTATTTATCGACTCGTCGACTACCCCCCGCGCGCATTATTTTTATTATCGTCACTAAACTACGCGAAAATAACCCATATATCTTAACGTACGGCTGTGTTTGCGATTAAAAAATTAAAAACTTTACCGAAATATTACGTAAAATACGACCGTAAAATAAATAAAAACGAAATTTATAATATATAAATATGTAGTTACCGATAATTATAATAACAATACGAACGTTTACGAATATACGTTTATAGTTCACCGAATACTGGAAATATCGGACGTTCTAGCGTACTTTATACGGAATAAAGTTGAACAACGCGCACAATAACCTGAATTACGCGAATAAGCGTCCCG
The DNA here is from genome assembly GCA_025469175.1 of Geopemphigus sp. TES_GeoC_2020. Taxonomy (NCBI): domain Eukaryota; kingdom Metazoa; phylum Arthropoda; class Insecta; order Hemiptera; family Aphididae; genus Geopemphigus; species Geopemphigus sp. TES_GeoC_2020. The sequence goes on from JAIPRN010000081.1 coordinate 26,310, forward strand.
GTCATTTTTGTATACGCGTATTTTATTATTCGAGAACCCGAACGGAATTATATAGCTCGTTCGCTATATGACACGAATAACCGAAATACTCGGACCAACCGAGCGACGCGTACTTACATTAGCCGCTAGAAACGAATTTTCACGTTCTCCCGCCATTATCCAATCCAGTTCAATGTACGTCGAGACCCTGGGATGCGGTTCCCGTGTTGTCGAAAATTGTTTTAGCGGAGATTTTTCCTAGAAAGTCTCGACGTTTCGGCCGAGAATAGTTTTTGCACACCGGTACGCGTTACGCAACTGGACCCGGACTCGAAATACTCCACTACTTAGAGTAGGGTCTCCGAGCTGAATTCCGATCCTACGATCTTATACGAGCGTAAATCGTTTTTCTTAAAAACACTTTTCGCCGTATACGGTTCATTTTTGTTTCAAAACGCGTTTCGTTCAATTATTTCGTTTACGACTTGTTTTCGTACGTACCGGTAGTATACAATTTTTTCCCGTAATTCACTACTCCGTTTCGTTTTTCCACTCGCCGAGCTTGTCGTGTTTTCCGGAAAAGTTTTTCTCGACGAAAATCGATTCGGCGAAAAACCGTGTTCGTGATTATATATATATATTGTAACGTAACGACGAAACCGCCGGAGACCGTAGCTACATTATGCAATATTGTAATAGAGTACCGCGCTCGGAAACGAACTTTTTATCGTCTCGGGACGGCGGCATAACCGCAAAAACTGTTACGTTCGCGAGTTTTCCGTTATATCTGGTAGATACCCGAACCCCGGTAATTGGTATACGGGTGTTGTTAGTCCACGTCGTCGGTAATCGTGACGAATCGCGCGTAAGACGCGAAGATTTATACGCTTATTTATAAATATATATTTTTGTTTAGTCGCGGCATTCTTGTTTGTTTATATTAAAGTTTGTTGTACAGTGTTTTCGAAATTGTTGAAAGTGTATAAACATATTCATTATTTCTTTTTTGCGAAATATTCGATTTTTTATCATTGAGAAACTTCAAAGTTGAATAACTCGTAGAATTGTTTTTAACAATGTACGATAAGTCCGAATACGATTCCATGGAATACGGTTTTAATAACGTGGTAGTATTGCCAGAATCAGGTACCTTTTTGACTTTTCGCGTAATCAAGCGTTTGAGTTCAAACTTATTATTTAGCCGATTTTCATTTATTCCGAATGTAACTTAACGTACCTACTTTGTACCCGTCGTTGGGCGGTTTTTTTTATTATTTCGACATACGTGTTATTTAATGCATAACCGAAAATGTGGCCAGGCTCTGAGATCTAAAGAACAGCGCGGAACTTGCTTGGTAACGCGTGAAAAGTATGTATTTTGCATTTGGCTAACGCTCTCACGCCGTACCCATACGAGTGCCAATTTATTATTTCAAAAAAATTCCGCCGAGAGAAATTTAAGCCGTTCGTCAAATTCGGCCTTTTTTGATTTATTCGTTATTTTCACGGTTCAAAAAATCGAATTAAAATTTTTATAGAAATAAAACGCGCGTTGTTTCTAGCCAATAGTCGCTTACTTGTTTGTAAAAAAAATACGAAACTTAAACGAGAATTAAGCGTATTTCGTTGTACGCCATATTTTCGCGTAATATTTGGCGTTCTTTCGCTGAGATCGCCGTATCGCGTTTTATCATTTTCGTGCGTATTCCATAAATAACGTTTATACGCTCACGCGTATAGGTCGCTCAACAATAGAAAAACACGACAGCGACGACTTGAAAATTTGAAGCGGACGTTGATCACCGTAGCAATCGACTGACGTCTATTATTAGGACGCGCGGGGATTTTTCTCAACATAATACGACGATTATCGACGAAAACGTTCTATACATTTCGTTTCGGCGTTATTCGTTCGTTATTAAATCGTTCACGAATTTTGAATACGACCGCTCGCAGCCAATCACGGAGATAATCGAACGCATTTTACTAGCGCGATATTAAAGTTTAGATCGAATTCGTTTAACCGCCGCGACCAAAGTCGAAGAATACTATAGAATTACTAGTTTTCCCGCTTCGGCGTTATTGTCGTTATTGGCCTATCAATTTGTATGTTTCGATTTCCGACACATGTCGATCACACTCAACAACAACGTCGTTCGCTCAAAATACCGTATAAATCAGCCCAACATAATCTCGTCAAGTCGACAACCGCGTTCGTTGCATCGATAGCGTATCGACGAAATCGTTCAATTATTCCGTTTATCGAAACGTCTGACAATTAACGTTTATTATCCTTTTGATGTTATATAAATCTTTTTTCGAGATACACGGTAACGCACCGTCTACTTATGTCTGCGACGAAATAAAGTGGTTAATAACGTGAAAAATACGTAGAACCCAATAATAGCGAATTATTAATGTTCGAAAAAAATTATAATTTTTTTCCTTATTTCCCGTAAACGGCGAATAGAAAATACGAGTTAATATAAATTACATTTGCCCGATAATAAAACGTTTTTAGTAATCGCGCATCGGCATTTGCGGCGCTTATATATAGGAAAAATGTATTCATTTTCCGCCGACGAACCTTTCGAACGTTCATAATAACGCGCGCGACGCGTATCGGGCGTATGTCAATAGATCCGTTTCCTTAGCGTATATTCGTCTCGGTTATTCAAATCCGTACCTTCTTTATGAGATCGTCAACGTCTTAATCGCACAAATAACTGTTATTTCTACCGCTAGTGCTATTATATCGTAATCTCGAATCGATTTCGTTCCGGTATATTTTCGTCGAAACAATTAATAATAAACGAGTCGCACGATTTATATTCGCGTGTCACGACTGTCGTGTATCGAACAATAGTCACCGTCCGGATTATTTGTTCGTCCGGCAATTTATTTCGTACGAATTTCCGGCGTCCAAAGTCAATCCGGCGTTTGTCCCGTATAATAATAATATTATAACTAATCGTCGTCGTTCCGTAGTTCGTTTTTGACGATTTTTCCACTCTTTCGTATCTAATCATCAACGTCCCCAGAAAATACAAATGTTAACAAATTACGATCATACTCGGGATAACAAACGGACGAACTACGTTCGTGCGGTACCATAAACGTTCGTTTTTTTCCGAGATGGAATTCATCATCTGCCTGAAAGATGGCTTAAAGTCATAGAAAGCGACCGCGAATATTTCGATCGCATAATTTAATTTACTTTCTTTTAAAATAAACGTTGAATGCAGCTGAAAAAGTTGGATTATACATTTGTACACCTAATATATATATATAGTAATCATGTGGAATGGAAGTTCCATTACGACATTCGAGTTAAAAAATTGAATTAATACCGTTTTTCTATTGAAATTTATCAACGTTGGATACTACCTCGTAAAACGGTAGAAAATAACTTAATTGATACGTTAGTCCATAATTTTACTAGTCGCTTTATCGACTATACATTATTTTTATATAAACTCGAATAATTATCGTTTACACGGTATGTATCTAATCGACGACGTTGGTTTGTACAAAATATTTATTAAAGTCGTTTTCGAAAGTAAGTGGCGACGTTTTTTGTACGTTTAGAAGACGTTCGATGTTCCGGTAGAAATGACGACCGTTTCACCGGATTAAGTACTATTTGCCAAAAGGATCGATATTTTCTTATTCCGAGCTCGCGTCGAATACAACAAAGCCTCCCTTTCCAGTATCGAAGGACAGACTCCTAAAACTAAGACAATGTCCTACTTCAGACAACGACTTTTGAAGCGTCGTTACGTTTAAAATTTAATTAACGATTTCCACACGCTACAATTAAATACAATTATATCAAATAATTCGACAAAAGCGTATTTCCTAAAGTATATCGTTATTATTATTACTTTAAGTAACTCCTAACCGAGTAACTTTTCACCAACTTGATTGGTTCTCTATTAACCAACTTTTACTCGTACTTTATTCCCCGGTAATTACGGGTAAACGAGATCGTTAAATTTTCGTTTTAAGAAGAACGTTTATAACTAGTTAAAAATATCGACCAACTGCCTAGCGTTGCGGTCCTATTACTTAGCGCCTATACAATACGACGACTCATGTTTCAACACGTTTACGTTTTATTTTGCCCGTAACGTTTACCACGGTTCTTATTAAGCTACGAACCACCTGTCGATTAAACTGAAATTACCGCTTAAACCAAAACGCGCATACATCGTATGATACAACACCTTTTCCCGAGAAAGGAACAAATCGATTTGTACGCTCTTGCGGCATTTTTCCCTTATCAAAATTCGTAACGAATGCAGTGCCGGATATGTACCTTATCTGTTGCCATTTTCGACTTTACTGAACTGAATACCTTGGACGGTTATGTTGGGCCTTTCATAAGACTGTACGTTATTTTTAGTAGCTATATAACTGTAATGCACAATTACAAAAGAACGGGAAAATCCGTTAAATTTTAAATTGATTACTGCTTAAACAAATTTGGATTATTCATTTGTAAACCTAATATATATATATCTACGGTGGAATTGTATTTTGTAAGTAGACTCGTGGTGATCCCAAGTCCAATAATAGACTCGCGTATACTGGAACGAAACGTCAATTAATTTACGATATTGTTCTCCTGCCTCCTCAACCCTACCCAGGACCGACGTACACGCGTGCGTAAGTTTATACGCCGACGACAAACCGCGCTGAACCAAACTTAAGTTACACAAACTTATCCGTTAAACGCGTTGAATTATCGACGACGTCGTTCGTCCGTCATAATAATAATATAATAATCGCGTAACACGCGTAGCGAGGTATGGAACGAGAGGATTCGCGGCCGCGTACAATAACTAGAGCGGTACCGAAACTACAAAATCTATATCAATTTTTCGTCGAAAACGAAAAATCGCGCGTGTACAAACGTAAAAAACCGGCGCGTTATTTTTGTGGACTCTTGGCTTGTACGGTCGTTTTTTACCGCATCGGAATACGGTCGGGTGCCGCCTAGGTCAGGTGAATAGGCGCGTGGTGTTGAAGTGGAAAGGGATGCGAGAAACGACGGGCAGATTGCCGGGGGCGAAAAGCTACGGTTTGAAGTACCAACGAACGCGACTCGGCGTAAAGAAAACCGTCTCGTATTTAAATTACGTCGTATTGTAGATTGCGCGGGGTGCCGAAAGTGACGACCCAATCCTGGACGTCTCGAGTTTTGACGTCCGAAAATTTAACGATTCGTGTAATACGCGCAAGGGCTCTTATCTGTGGCCGCGACCGTATCATTATACGCGTGTACATCGCGCTGTGTGTTCGCGTCCTCACTGATGACGTATTCGTATCATGGCCGACTTAATAATAGTGGCGCCTCGTCGTCATTCCAACGGGAAAATCTAGCCAATACCCGTAAGTCCGCGTATTATAATATACAAGCGCGGTTAGGCTCCGTCGAAATTTGTCGAATTTCTCGTTCCGACCCGTATTAATATTATCGAGACCGCGCGACGTGACGGCGCGTATTTTAATTCCGAATATTTACCGCGACACGGCCCAATTAAGCCGTACGTGGTTTCGAATAAATCGCTTAGTTTCGCGGTCCCCAAATAGGGGGGGAAGAATCGTCGAACGACGAAAATACGTCGATTAGGCGCACAGAGACAGTGGACGGGACCCCCGCTTAGATCATATCCAGCGTATAGACACAACCGTCTAATGGCCACCGGATACGATTTGTTTTCGATTTTCCGGGTAGTTTTCTCGAGAAATTCTTCTTACGGTCGGTAAAAACCGATAAAAAATTGTCGACACCGGCCAAATTCGTCGGGCCCACGTCCGTAGGCGAAAGCTCGAAACGCAAAACGAACACGGACGTGTACAATATTTATTTGAATATTTTCGGAATTCCAACATCGCCCGGAATCGTTTTACGTTTACAACGGCGCGTCGTCAGTGTGAATATAATAGCCGTAAATTCGCTCGGTAAATAGTTCACTGGCCCATAAACGATCCTACGTGTTGGCGGGTACACTGTTCCAGAACTCGGGAGCGATTTGAACTTACGACGCGCGCTCGCGAATGAACGACGAATTCAATTTACGATATTCCTGGAGTTATTGACGCGTTCGATTTAAAGTTGCCGTTTTCTCTCAACGTATTGCGGACCCGCGCGTACGACTCAACGTACACGGAATCGTAATAATATTAAAACCGCCCGACCGATTTTCGGTATAAAACGAATCGGGCGCGCGTTGTGTCGCGTATGTCGCGGGGTTCTAATAACTATACAAATTTACGACGTTATCGTGAAACAATGTACATATTACGCGTGTACGTGCGCGAATTACGAAAACGGCGTTATCGTACGCGCGTAAAGTTACGAACGTGGAATTTGTTGGCGAAAAAATTTTTTGTCGACGCGCGCGTTTAAGTCGGTCGCCGTAACTCGCCCCGATTTCCCGACGTCTTTCGACGTTATTCCGTAGCGTACTGTCACGCGCTACAATAACAATAATAATAATAAAACGCCGCGGCGTAAAATAATATTGCGCGGAAAACGCGAGTGCGCGAATTCTCGTTTTAAGTACGGAAATATATATATTTGCAATTTTTTTTGGCTATATATTTTTATTATACGCGCTTTGCGCCGACGCCAGCGCGAAATTGACATCATATGGCGGGGAAACATATCGTTTGTAAATGTATATATATATATATATATATATATATATACATATATACTATCGTAAATATTTATTTAATATTAACGTAGTCGAATAAAAAACACACGCACGCGCGTATAGTAAGTAACGCGTACAAATCGATAACCAATCGTACGCAACAAACATTAAGCCGTTTAGATAAAATTTACTTTACCTATACGTAAAGTTAACGGGAAATTTTTTATTTCCAAAACGTCCGTCGATTGTGAACGAAAATATACGTTTAGCCGTTATCGTCGGATGGTAATGATGGCGTTCGACGACCGTGTTAAGATTATCTTCCGTCTCGGCGGGGGAAGTGGCGACTGAAAGTGAAAACGAATTGTCGTTGTTGCGCGGTATTACGTAATTAATCGGGTGGTCGTTATTGTTTTCGTATATAAATATATCCGCGATAGGTACGCATTGCGACTGAGGGGGGTCATACACGTGTTTCGGTAGTGGAACACGCGCGCGTTTACACCGAACAGTTTACGGATAGAAATTTAGACACGTCGTGAAAACGGAGTACAAGCACACACACACATATATATATATATACTCAGAACACACAGTACTCAGAATTCGCACACGAGGGTATGACAACACGCAAATTGTAGTTCGGACAACGGCCTGCGGTAACAACTCGCCCCGCCGGTTACCCTCCGGTTCACGTTGGCACGACGACCCCGTCGTCACCTCGTGACGTCACCATTACGGTGGGTTTATTCGAGAATTCGCTCGCGAAACGAACGAGAGCGCAAAGAACATAGTCGTGTTCGTGGGATTTAAAACGCGTATACGGGGCACCGTGACCGGTTAATGCGGATTACGCGTAAATGTCGGTTTCGTTCGAAACGAAGAGCGGCGATTTTTTTGTTTTTTATTTTCGAGCGAACGCGCTTCGTTCTTTCCGCGAACAAATTTTCAGAACGCCCCGAGACACGATGAACGGTTAGGTTATATTCGGCACGTGCGAATTAAATAATTCGAAACGTCGCGTAGTGTACAACGGTACGTATTAAAAATGCGCGGGCGCCGTTATGTCGCTTGGGATGATTCAATTATGCGAATTCGTGTTTTCGGATTTGTGGAAGAGTTAGGGGGGGGGAGTAAGGAACGGAAGCAACCGATTTATTTTTAGCGGTGATGATTTCACGTTTAATTTTCGACATTTTTCCGGGGTCGCTAGGAATATCGCGCGTTCGTTAAATATCGGCGGCAAAATTTAGAATTTTTCAACATAAAATACTCGTAAATTATCGTTGTTTCTACCAGCCAATTTAAACCGAAAATCGATGGAATTTCAACAATCGGCGATACGCCGAGCATTCGGAGTTATCGTCGCTCGTATTATAACGAAATACCAACAAAATTCGGCCCGTTGCGAACATAAATATCGGAGCGTTTATATTGTACCGTACCGTAGGAAAGTGTGCAAATAATACGAGAAAACATATCGTTATAAAATCGACACATTCCTCGCTACACTGAGAATCTAAAAATACATACGTATTACGCGTACTCGAATCGAAGGCGAATAATTATCGTTGGTAAATAATTGTATCGTAACCAAATGCAGACGAAATAAATACGTGTGTAATATATATATATATATATACACATAATGACGATAAGAGTGATAAAAATGCAAATATTATATTATGTTGATTTCGACCTAATTTCGTCGATAACAATACAATATAGAGTCGGTAACTTTGTTGACGCGCGGCGATCGGTGAATATAAACGAAACGAGATATCCGTTCACGCCCGGACGCACTAACAAGCAGCGACAGTCGTTGTACGCGCGAATATACGAATAAAATTATACGTCGTCGCGAAACGAAAATAACAACGAATTGGTTTTTTGAGACGTAAAAACGTAGCGGAGTGGCGTCCGTCGTTTTTTTTCCAAAGCCCTCCTCGTTTAACATGTTAAACGTGTAAACAGTACACGGGAAATAATAATTAAAATTTTCCCCGCCTATATACCGTAAAAATAAATAAATATACGTATATAGTTAGTGTATAGTTGGTGTAGATAATTATTGTTTTTGATTAAGATAAAAAAGGCAATCAAACCCGACAAGTATATATCTACGTTTCAACGGTCTTAACGACATTTTGTAGGTTCTCGTTTGAAATATCCGAACGGTCAGACAAGTTATTTTATGTCATATATACGGAGGTGCGTTTTTAATTAATATCGTTAAACAAGTTCGAAATTATAAATTCACGTAATTAGGCGAATTGTCAGTCACATTTTTATTCGAAAAACTACTCACTTTTTACACGAGCACCCGTTTCGGGCGTTTTCGAAATATAAAACTGGGATCTAGGACCAATGGCCTAGCTCGGGTGTCAGGTTTAGGGTGGACGAATTACAAATAAATTTGTTCGCGATAGGCTATTGTATATAGAAAAATATTATTTTTTTTTTGTTTACATAAATAATTACGTATGTACCGTTTTATACGTTGCTTCGTGAACGAAATCTATTTTTAGATTTTACGTTACAATCGGTTACTGTACGTCGATTACATACAATTCGTTAATTACATCCGAACGCTTCGTATAAAGCGTATAAATAAAATTGTAAATTTACGCGTCGATCGGGAATGACGACTAAACCGAAATAGTCATCATTCGGATGTCCGCCGAAAACGTAATAAATACCGTTGAGGATTTGTATATGTATACGCGTATACGGTATACGATATGCACGTTTTTTTTAACCGATAAGGAGAGCGCGTTTAGCCATTATACGGGTCCCGTTCTGGAAAATGGTCAATCGATAAAAGGTACTTTTCGTAATAAAATAATCGTGAGACACGTCTATTTTGCGCGCTTGCATGAGTACCCTCTTTTTCAGTTGCCCGCCACACCGCGTGCCCTATAGACATTACACGCGTTGTCTGTGCTAGCGATCGTCTGTTGGTTTTGACTTTGACTCGTACCGCGAATTAACTGATGAGTTGTTTACGTCTTACGCGCGTTAAGACATATATATTTATTTATTTATTTTGTAAATAAATTAATTAGTAATTTGTAGAGTAAAAAAAACGAACGTGTACGACAATATCTTTCTGATCTCGTTGGCCGGTTTCGGCGCTGCTCTAAAACGCAAAATGTTTATAAAAAGAATAGTCGACGAGGCAAATAAGCAACTAAAATACATGTCGTCATGACGCCGCGTGAAGTTATAAAATTTGAAAAGTTTTCGCGAAGCACTGCAATTATCACGCAACTCATCGCGAAACGTTCCAGCGAATCAACCTTTTTGTCGGAGGAATTCGTGAGAAATGGCGTTTTATCTACTTGAAAACTTGTAGCGCGAATTTCGCGACTAACCCACGACAAACGGTTGATGAACGTTTAGACGACTGATGACCGCGGTGACGGATCCAACAAACTCGTTCCGATATTCTCAGACGCACGGAACGTCTAACGAATTCAAAACGTTTAACGTGAAGCCGCGGGTAAAACGTGGGAAGATCTGTTTCTGAATTCGTGTGGTATAGCGCATTAAAAAAATTTTTTACGAAAACTTTTTGGCCAATTTCAATCGTAAAAATTGCTCGCGCGATTTAATCGAATTGAAAATTTACCACCTTTATTCTATACTTGGATCGGCATTAGCAATACACCGTATTCATACGCACGTCGTCGTTCGTTGTACAATAATGTACTGTTTGACGATAAAAAAAAAAATTTTTATCGGGGACAATATTTGATCGACGCCGCCGTCGTCGTCCACGTGGCCGCGATTTCAATATAATTTCGACAAACCGATCGGGTTTTATTGGTACACGTCGCGCGTAAATGTACGGGCACTGGCGTGCGGGTGTCGACGCCGTCAAAATCCGGTAAAAAGTATTTGAACTTTGAAAGACCGAAAAGTCCCGAGAGAAATTTACGAGTGTTTATAAAACGTAATCCATTTCGCGTGTTCGGTTTTATCTAAAACAACGCTAAAAGGTTTTCGTTTTACGCGTTTGATTTCGATCTTTACGGATATCTCGTTTTAATAATGCGTGCCTAGGCCTGAAACTTTTCGAATATTTCACACGAAATGGCCGCCTGGTGCCTATGTTTATACGTATTCGTCTTTGTAAAATTAATAATCACCCGACTTAGCGAATATAGATATACATATAAATATATATATTGGTACGCGTCCTACACAATTCGGGTATTACGCTCGACGCCTAGCTACGGCATCGTTATATCGTTACACGATACAAATATGTTTCTCGTTCGTCGGAATATTTCAACGAACGAATACCCAAGGCACAGCGGATACGAAAAAGTCGATTTAAAATTTTAAACGTCAACCGTAAACGATTTTAAGAAATTCGTTTATGATCTTCGCGTGCGAACGTTACCGCAGCGGAGAAAATTATTTAGGGAGTTGGGTCGCTATAAGATGTATCTTATTACGTAGCGCCGGTTTCCGTTATTCGAAAACATTTATAAAATACGCAATAAATTCCGTTATTAATATCCACGATATACTTGTTTATGAATAAACTTGAATTTTTATAGGGAAAATGCTATTTTCCCCGTATGTAAGTATACCCGGGATCGATTAATTTTCGTTTAAATATTTTTATTTCGTATCACGACTTCTTTAAAATTTTAGTAACACGATTAATTTTATTGGTCCGATTTTCGTGTCGTATACGCGATTTGACAAATCATTAATATATCGAAAGGATTGGGCCCCGATTGTCGTTACGAATAACGGTTCGGACGGAACATTACCCCACCGATTTTGAAATTTACATAATAATAATATACCTATAACTATATTCTCGTATTTCTTTAGCAGCTTTCAAAAGTGGAAATTGCTCCCGTTACGAATTAAAGACGAACAAATATCGAAATCGTTCTTTCTTTAAATTGTTCAATTTACACGAAAATCGAAACGCCCAGGAAAATAATCGGTACCGACGGTTTTTATAATATTGTAACGGGTTTTTCGACTTGCCGCGATTAAATATCCAACTCTTCGGTCGTAAAAATATTATTAATTTTTCCGTTTGAACGAAAAAAAACGCCGGATATAATCGGAATTTTCATCATTCCGCCCGAAATTGATAACGCATTTTTTTCAAATCATACGTATAAAACGTATCGAAATAAATACCCGGAAAAATACATATTATACATTTATTATATAATAAACATATTCAAAATCGTAACGAATCGAGAAAAAAACCACCCGCAAAAAACGTACTATGTATACAAAAAACAATTTTGCCTAGTGTTCACGACGTTTCCGGTAGTCTTTCAAATCGAGTGCGATTTGCTATTGGAAAATTGTTGCTATCACCGGAGCACTGGCAGACCAAAAGGAAATGAAAACGCGTTGTATTAATTATACCAATACGGATGCTAAAAACGAAAAATTCGTAATTATAAATATATGTTAGCGAAATTACGGCGATATGACACAAGACGGAAGTATCTAACGCCGTATATAAAATTCGTTTAATACGCGAAGTTTGATTAACACCCATAAATTTACTTAAAAGATTAATTTTTTTATTCCATCGTCCTACGCTCGTCCTCGTTGTATACCTACATGTATAGAGTTCGAATAAAGGATTTTTAATCTCGTATCCTTTCACAAATATATATAAAAAAAATGTATATATATATACGATATACACGTGCATCGGATTTTAATTAAACACGCACGTTCGTTATATATGGGATTATTGTTGTTGTTTTTCTTTTTTTACAAACCGAAATCGCATTTAATGTGGTTTTCAATCCCACTTTGGGGTTAGGTTTTATTTTATGTATTTTCGTTCGGGTGCGTGCGCGCATGTTGTTTTACGTCGGATAATTTAAGAGCTCCGGTTTATACGTCGTCCCATATATTTTTATTATTATTATTTTCATTTTTTGGTTTTTACCTTCGTTTCGGCGGCTTAGCAATAATTTACGGTACGCGGTCGGTAAGTTGTTCTCATCTGCTTTTATATTACGATGATAAATTGATACTTTTTACGAGATTACGATGAATTATTATAATTCTTCTTTCGCCTGAGTATCGCGCGCGCATGTACGTATATTCCGCTGTTGCTCTTTTCCGCCGTTACGTTTCTTCTTTTTATTATTTTCGAACCGTACATACATTATTATATTTATATAAATTTAATACAACGAGTGATCGTCGAACTGGATAACGAATAAAAGAATAATAAAACGCGATTTTCGATATTCCAAGTCATGCGTTATACGCGCGCGTGAGAAAACCTATCGGATGAAAAATCGACTTGGGAGAGACCTTTTTGTCGGGAACGTAAAACTCGTAATCGTGACGTACACGTTTTGACGAAATTCAAACTTGAATCACTAAATGTAATCGAAACGCACGCCGTTCAAGTGTCGCGGTAGTAAATTATAATAAAACTCGTGTTCGACGTTCTCGTGGAAATTATTAATATGTTTTTTTAACCGGAACTTTACGATTTTTTTTCGAACGAAATTCTAGAAAAAGTCCCGTTTACGAGATATTTATACTAATTCGCAAGTTTAGATCGAGTTACGTACGATTTTCGTCGAATAGTCACGGTTCTCGAATATAATATCACGCCAATCGTCAAAAAGTCTCGTTGGGAATACGATACGCTGCCGGCACGGTCATTTCGCGACATATCTCATTCCATGTGTTTCGCGAAAAATTGTCGAAATTCTTAGCGTAGACTATTTGTGACCGGCAAAATAATAATTTATTTTAGTAAAATAGTTTCGGCAATAATGCCCGCGGATATCGTTACGGTCTTGTGATTTTTGCCGTTGTGTTGTGTACTCCATTAAACGCGCGCTAATTGACGATTTAATACTGTAAAGTCATTTTACTTACACGACGATTAAACTTTTAAAAGTGTCAACCTTTTAGTGTAGAACTTGACGAACGAATAAAACACGGAAAAGACGATCTATTTATAGTTGTTTTCGTAATTTATAATCATAGATTGGTGTACTCGATTACTTTGGTGGTACAATAATTAATATTATAACTTTAAACGTGCGCGTGGCGAAAGAATATATCGTCATATGAATTTTATACGCGTTCGATAAAATCGATTTTGGTCTTTGCCACGTCGAGATAACCATACTACAACACAATTAACGAATGGTTTGGAATCAAAGAGTCCTACGTGCGGGGGAGGGGGACATTTCGATTCTAACGGCGCGGCGGTTCGATTATTATTAGAGTTATTTTTTATGTGCAACGTATCCAAAATAACGTTCGCGTACAACGTGAAATTACAATTTATTTATTTTTCTAATTTTTTCGTCTTAAAAAAATATATATATAAATACGCCGCGTGAAAGTTCCAAATTGATCTTTTTGAAACTTTAATGTTCCTATTTCGTACGAAATTGGTTCCCTTATTGGCCGGCGCTTTTAAAAATCACAGAAACCGCTTTTATCGTACCGCTTTTCACTACCGCCGTAGGCGCGGAGGGTAATATAAATGTACGTCGACCGAAAAGCGCGAGATTATTATTATGAAAATATGATTTACTCGCGGAAAAATTAATGTATGGCCCCTTTGCGGATTACTACGAACGGGCGGGTTGTTATGTTGCCGGCAATAACACCACCAGTAATAGTAAGTACCGGCGATATACACGGACTACGGAGAGTGTCCCCGGAGGGCCGAAGAAAAATCGTTGCGGAATAAATTCGTTTCGGTTGGTATCGCGAGAATTAAACGTTCGTCGATATACGCGAAACAGGGGATCGTTATAATTTCATTTTCACGGGGCGTGTACGCGATTCGTACGGGAGAACTGTGAAAAACCGTGGACGATTTTTCGTTCGTATTTCGTTTCATGGCCGAAATGTATGAACGGTTTTCACGTTAAGTCGTTATCGTAAAAAAACCAGATAAATTTCGACGAACATCTTAGCTGACACTTAGCCGCTAGGTCCGAGAAACGTTTACGAAGCGGTGCGTCGAGTTTGAAATTGGTACGTTTCACCACGGACTAAAGGTCAAATATTGGCAATGTTATCGCGTATTTCGTCGTATCATAGAACGAAAATTGGCTTTACAGAAAGAACTTTTGTTCAGACTTTGGTCGTTTTTATTCGTTCGAAAAAAATTTACCGGTCGCGCTTTGCGCTATTGTTTTTTATTCGCGACGTGTTGCCGTTGATTGATATTCCCACTTTTTTCCGTTAAGTAAATTCGTATAATAAACCGGACAAATTTTGACTGAGAAATTAACCGCGACGATCTGTTTGCCCGTCTATCGACACTTTTTCGGAAATTCTAACCGCGAAGCGCGTTCTCGTGATATAATGACATGGTCCGATGTGATTAAACCGGCGGTTACTGTTGTACCTGATACGTGAAGCGTGCCGGACGGAACCGAAAAAAAAATGCGCCGTATACTTACAACGAGATCGAGTCCGGTACAGTCCGTGGTAGCTGTGGTCCGGCCCGACGGTAGAACGACGGACGTGGGTAAAAGCGTCTCCTGGCACGTGTCGTTACCGTTGCACGTCCTCTCAGACCGGTAACCACCCACGAGGCACCGGCGCCCGCCTTGACCCGAGTCTGCGCTCGCCACACCGAACGCCGATCTATTACGCCAGCACGGCAACACCTGTTTGAACTCTTTCCGGAAGTTCTCGTTCAACCACGCGTACAGAAACGGGTTGTAGCACGTGGAGCTCATGGCCACGGCGTGCGCCGAAAAGAAGAACAGGTAGTAGTGCGTCCACATGGCCGTCTGCAGGTAAAAGTCGTTCAACAGGTTGATGGCGGTCAACGGTAACCAGGACACGCCGAATATGGTCACCATGGCTATCAACATCCTGCGGAAACGAAAACACGGTGGTTACGTATAACGAACTCGCGAGTCCCCGTCATCTCCACGACGTTACTTCACGATTTGTAACTACGCGTTCGTGGGTTCACGATTGTTTTTATACAACCCCTACGACGTAGCATCTACGTTATCTAAGCAATTATTTATGTCGATCATGACGAAACGGATTGAAATCGAACGATAAAAATCACGTGATTTACAGACAACGAGTAATTTGAATATTAGGTAATATCGCAAATTGTACGGTTCGTTGGAAAAACGTATTAACGAATGGCGCGACTTCACGAATGGTGCGCTCAAATGTAATTGGCCAATTAGACGAGAAACGAAGAATTCTTAGTGTCAAAGACATAACGAAAGAGTGGTTATATGCAAAATATCCGGTCAAAATAGGCGCACGGGAAGCAACGACGCGTCGAGCGCAACGGAACGAGACACAAAAATTGATCTCGGGAAACAGTATAGGGTAGTCGTCGAAGCCGTTGATTACGTTCTGCAGGGAATGCAGACTCGTTCAAGTTCAGTAAATTGGGAAGCGGACGTTTCGAGAATGGGGTATAGTTACGATCGGAGCAGTTTGGGCGTAAAATGAACGTAATGAAGCCGAAAAATTTCCGTTGTACGCCTTCCAATCGAAGAATACTGATCGTCTACAGTGTATAAGTCGCACACGATCCAGAGCAATATTTAAGAGTAGATCGGACCCAAGAACGAAAACGTTGATGCAAGAGGAAAATGAAATTTAGAGAATACTCTTTTAACAAAACCCTTAAATACTTAACGTTTCTCTACCGATAACGTTTATATAAAGCTCCTGCGATAAATTCCCAATGAAAGGGTCGTGATAGACGAAACCTTATTTTAGTGAAAGCAAAAAGAACAATAATTATATTTCCACAATAATATGAAGTAATATTTACGGAATTTTGTAAATGCCTTTAAGAGTGTCAGACATAATAAAACAACATAGAGGTTTCAAAGGAAATAAGAAAACGAAAAAGTGAAAGTATTCGAGAATAATTATCGAATTTTAAATAATAACTGATCAAATTGAGATAACTCGAAACGTATAAGTAATAACCCATGTCAAAATATAATAAAGCGAAAAGTTTTCCTAACAGTTTTGAAAACGTCAAACATTGTTATTTGTTGTAAAAGTTATAGGAAGTATTAAAATATAATTATTTAAAAAAATAATATGGAAAATACGTCGCCTTAATAGCGAAATAATGTGCGGCATTCGGAATGATTTAGCGTGAAAGCAAAGGTTAAAATCAAAGTCCTGTTTTTCGAATTTTTTAATGTGGGTACACTAGATTGAAATTATAAATCACGGTATGTGGGTGTAAAGGATGATTGTGTGTAAAACGCACGTTACAAACAATGAAAATCGACTCAGAGAAAATAAGTTCAAACAAATTTGGAGCGTTCGCGGGAAGAAGAAAACATAAAATCCGTAACGTTCCGGAAAGTCTCTCGAGCTCAAGTTCGATCACATTTCGCGTTAGTATATAATATACAAGTTAGACCCGGTAGTGAAAAACGTACAACATTTTCTGCATTCGTATAAAATATATTATACAAATACCAGCATGTGTTTACTAAACTTTTTTCCTCTCGCAATACAGAATTAGGTATTTTAAATTACTCGGTGTGTGTTTATATATATAGTCGGAAATTTGTAACGAATGTAAGTTTTTTAATTTGTTCTACTCGTCGTTAGAAACGGCGCTTTCTCGATAAAAAAAAATACGAATTATATGTCCAAGCGTTCGATTATAGCATAGTCGCTTTGCATTTATCGTTTTATTCCAGTCTTTCAAACTTATACGACGCAATTGTTTAAGGTATAAAAAGAGGGATCGCATTTTAAATACGAATAAATAAGATTTTTTTTAAAATTATTTTTAATCAAGTACCCGTATAGTTTTATGTTGTGTTTTGCGCACGCCACGTAATGTTTTTGTGTGAAATGTAATTGGTAGTTAGTGCGAGTGTACCGCAACGATGTGCGGGAATTCACGGGAATAATCATCGCCATTATTCGGATACAACATGATATTGCACTTCCCGTTTACCGACCAAACGATGAACAAATTCAGAAAACAGACTCGAATTCGTCGTGAATTTTAGATACAACTAATTTCGTTTCTTTTTTCCATATCGTAAGCTCAACAGCAGTTGAGTATCGGTTCAATTTGTTCGATTCATTTTGGAGAGAAGTGTGACAAAGAAAATCGACTCTATGTCCACGATGAAAAGTATAAAACGACTTTATCACTATTCCGCCAAATTTCTAAAAGAAAACTTATTTATTAAACTTTTCTAAATGTTATCTCTTTAGTGTAGTGAATTTTATCAAGAATCTAGTGAATCCCAAAAGCGAATAATGTACACGACGGGTTGTTCAAGCCTCGAGGAAAATTCGATTTTTCCAGCAAACGGGTAGAACAGTAGTCGTGGCCGTATATTGAACGTACACCGATATGAGCAGACATAAGGGGATATAAGATATTGTACACCAATATAAGCAGACAAAGGGCGGGCTTGGGTATTTTCCGTAAATACCGAATAATTTTTATTGACTCCACATTTTCGTCCACTTAGTTTGTTTACGTGATCATATTGTACTTCGTCGTTTGTATTGAATTATAGCAGGAAATTATGTAGAAAAACTGGACGATTTCAGGCTTAAAATAAACATGTAACGGGAGTGTGGAGACGTTATAGGAGAACGGACTACAACTTTATAACGCGACAAACTTTCTTGATTTCAGGAAACGGCGTTAGTTTTTGAATTTTAAAAACGATTTTGTTCGAGACTCGTTGGGATACACAGCGGCGTGTAACGTATTATAAATCGTATAAATATATATATATATAAATGTATATACTTGTTTGGTTAGCCTTTCTCTCCTTCACCTTGAACCGTCGTTACCTAGCTAATATTATGCCGTTCGACAACGTATTCGGGCGATTTAAACGATCAAAAGGGTTCATTGGGTCCGGGGGTGGGAAAAATATGTCGGAATATTATCTCACCGACCCTAATAATATATATACGCGGTACGATAACAGCTGTACGTAATATTGGAAATCGATGTCCAAAACGTTTGTTGCGGTATACCGGGTATTACGTTTTTAATAATGCTAGTGCGCGAGAATTTTGAGCGAATCCGGAACAAATTCGTTTCATTTTTCTTTCCAATTTTCGTCTTTGTGTGTACACGTACGTGTAAGAAAACTCGATCATACGCTAAACGACAAGAAGCGCACATATATAGGTTGAAAAAAAACCGATCGTCTTAGTCAGATTAGAGGTTTTTTAATATTCACGTTACTTCGTCTCGACGTTCGCCACGTATCAACAAAAAATTAATCGATCAATCGCGATTGATTGAAATCAAGAGACGCGGAAAATTTACGAGAAAACGAAAAGTTTCGTAAAAAGTAAACGTTATTTAATATTCAGGAATTTCTTATCAAGTAAAGCCATTTGATTCCATACAACGGTCGTCATCGTTATACGATACACGCGTACTGTATATTATACAGTGTACGTTTACGCCGCTTAAAACCTTTATCGAATCGATGCGAAAAAAATGAAAATAAAATTTTCGGACTTACGATCTGTGCGTATGTGAACGCATTTTCTTTCTATCTTCAAGAACGCTATATTCTCCGCAGGCTATACATACTTTCAGAACGTCATGAAATATGGTTTGTCTTTCTCTCCGCCCTCTTTTCTAGACTTATATATATTATCCGCTTACACGTTGCTAATGGAGTCTTTTTTTCGTTAGGGAATACGAATGCTTTTCAATATTAATCATAAAAGAAAATATAATAGAAAATAAATACGTATACAATATATACATTTTCTCTCGTTTTCTTTTTTTTTTTTACAAAAACGCAAACACGTTCGGCATTTGAACTTTTTTATCACCCGAAACGAACAGTATTTATCGGAACGATCATTTGTTATCGAACGTGTCGACTTTATAGTGCGGACCATATATACGTTGGTATTTCAATCGTGGTCCGTGTATATAGATATCGGGTATAACTTACCAGGGACTGGAACCGGACCGAGAATGAAATCGGTTAACGATCCTCAACCTACCGTGAATCACGGAACCGAATCGGTGGACTATTTTCGAGAAAAAAGTTTCGATTTTTATCGTTCGATATTTTCCGAAATTATTTCTACCATGTTTATACGACCGAAATAATCTTATTCGATTATTCGCCTGTATGCGTACCCAACTGTTCCTATGGAGTTGATGTATATCGTCAACAAAATGTCGTAACGTCGACAATTACATTCGGGTAAACGGGACTATATTTGAAAAATACATTTGGAAGTATTATCGCGAACAAATCCGGAAATTCCGCGCATATCGAGCGAAATATCATTTTCCTTTGCACTCGTTAGTATTTCAAATTTGTTCGGGTATCGTTACTTCGCGTTAGAATTAGAGAAAAAAACCGTCATTACACATTTTCCGTAGTTGTGTCCAAAGCCTTGATTAAAAGCGATTTTAAACGCAAATATTGGCCGTTAATCTCGGTATCGTCACGGTTTATGTATACTCGTTATTAGTTTATATGGCCTATTCGACTGCGGAGTATATATATCGAAATTATGGAAAAATTGTCTTGAAAAAAAACCACTATTTTCATTATGTTTCCCGACAAATAATCCAGCTCGTGTTAAAAAAATCACTCTGTATACATTATGTACGGACGTGACAAACATTCCATTAACGGATTCACGGCCGTCGCCGAAATAGGCGCCGGACGAAATAGTATTAATAACGCCTCGTCCTGCAGAGGTTTATATATTATTTATATATATATATATATATATGTGTGTGTGTATGTATGTTGTGTATGTGAACCGACGCGAGTGGAAGCTTTCAGCTGACCGAGATAGAAATAAAGCCCACAATATCGATTATATAGAGGTTTCCGATCGCAGCCGCTGGTGGTAAGACTATATATATATATATGTATGTATAATATATCCGTTTGTATATTTTATTATTTGCTTTTAACTTAAGTGACTGGTAAACAAAGAGTGGTGAATGGGTGGTGAAGGTGGACAAAGAAAACAAAGAAACGGAACAATTATGTACCCGTGTATATATATATCAACCGTATGTGGCGCGCGGTCCGATGGGAAATCATCAAATAGACGTTACGAATTTTTTAAATTCAACTCGCTGTTGGTTCGTACGATTCGAAACGTTGCGCGACAGCGTAAAAGTTTCGTCAAATTTCCATCGTATTCGGTTAGATAAACGAAAAATGTGCGCAAGACAATGTGCACGCGCGCGTTTCTTTTCTCCTATTCTGTCGGTACACTTTTTTACGTACCAGTACGTGGACGATCAGGACGCGCGTTGCTTTCCGATAGCGAATTGTATCTAGCCGGTACCTTTATTTTACGCATTTTTCCATTTTCCCAGTAGTTTCGTCAAGTGTACGGGACCGACAACACGAAAATCGCGAAAAATTTCAGCGACGAAATGTCGACATATTTATTTTTGATACCAGTGTCACGTGTCCAATGGAAAGCGTCTATCGCGTCTAGACCCTCTTCGACAATTTTTTGGCACCTGCCTATGAAATTGTGTTATTTGATAGCACAAATACAATATGAATACGTTGTATTTGTTCGAAACTTCACGAAATATAATTTTTAAAACGTGCCTGATTGGACGCGGCAATTTATTGTATTTTTTAAATCTCGAAAATTTATCGTCGCTTTCAAATTCAAAATGATAATTCAACTTACAAATTTCCGCACAAGGAACTCGTTTGATATCCACAGTGCTCGCAACTCGATATCTTATATTATTTTGAATTTGAAAACAACGATAAATCATTGTATTTGAAAAACGATGTTTGGAGCGAAACTCAGTTTTATTATTCTTTGTACTTTTCGAAAATTCAAACTTTACGCCGCACATGTAAAAAAATTGTGAGTATGACAAACGATTTTTTAAATAAGTTTTTAATAGAATGTCAGATTATAAATATCATAAAAAAAAACACTCGTATCCAAGACAGATTTGTTTACAATTTTACTTAAAAACTTCACGCTTCATATAACTATTGAAAAGTGGAAAAACTTGTTATATAAAGTACTAACGAGATTCAATTTTCTACTGGTAAGATTAACTCGTTTTACACGAAAATGCGTTCACGTAGAAAGTAGAATGAAAAAATTACCGAGTTGCGGATTCTACGGATGACAGTTCGAGTGTACGAGACCTACAGACCGTTCAGGATGTTTTAAGAGTTTTATTACTATTTAAAAATGACGATAAATCATAGCGAAAAACGATTCCGAACGATACTCAGTTTATTTTGTGCCTATATAGGTTTTCACGGCCAACGTACAACCCGGAAAATGAGTTAAAAATTGTTTTTCGGTATTAAATTCGGTTAACTTTATGATAGAACAATTTTCGTTGATTATTTAAGTCTTAAACAATCGACGAATACACTATTTGATCGGCGCTTTCGAGCACATGGTTATGAAATTAGAAATAACGAAAATCACGTATTTCACCAAACATTTTCTTTTCGTAAATAAGACGTGAATATATGTTATTCACAATCTTTCGACGATCGTCGAAACGGGTTTTTACGCGAAAAATCGTATACGGTTTTCGATATATTTCGTTAAGACAATGTTTCGAAATGTATATACATACATAAAACGTAATACAAATAAAAATAATTAATTATCATAACATTACCGATCGTTGTTGTTTACCTGTTTGTCCGACTTTTTCTCTCCCGTTCCACTTCTTCCCGTCTCGCATTTTTCGTCGACGTGCCCGGCTTGCACCTGGCCCGATCGTTCAACTTAAGCCACACACGGACGTAGCAGAACGCGATGATCAGGAACGGCAGCACGAACTGCATGATGGCTGTAATAGCGCCAAATATCTGCGAAATAAAAAGAAAATCGCGAAAAATTAATTTTGCGAAAGACGAAAATCGGCGAAGTGTTCAAGATAGTTTTCAATTCGATTTACGTTGCAAGATAGTAAAAGCCTCAAACCGTCCCGAATTATTGTATGAATTGTATCGGGTATAAAATAATCTGACAACGGCTAATGTCCCTCTCCTCTCTCTCTCGTTAAAAAGTAATTTCGCGAAATATTTCCGACTATATATTATTATTAAACGTATCACAATAGCAGACCATTTTTAAAGATCATTGTAAGCGCGCAATAATTAAAGACCAATTTCGTGCGTTTATGTGTACATATATATGTAATAAATGATCATTTAGTGGGCCCGTGACATTCTTAAGTACATATTGTGATATTACGTCTCTCGTGATATTTTTCATTTATTTATTGAAAAATGATTTTTCGTCTGTGCGACTGTGAAAATAAAGAAATCCATACTTTGAGAAACGTTGTCCCTAAAATACGGTTCAATATAAATAATTAAATAATTAAATAAATAAATATATATATATATATATATATGAAGACGTAATTGGAAAAATTATATTTTCATTTCAAGTATTGCGTATTTTCGAATGGTTAGCGTTTGAACATTTTTAAATAGCCAGTATGCATACGGTTTTTTACATCATCATGTTACATACGTCCTTTTTATATATTAAATCGATTTCGTTGGGATTCCGATTCAGGAACAACGAATTGAAAAATAAAATCGATAACGGCGATTTGATGACAAATTTTTGTTAGCGACGTTCTACAACTTTTATTTTTTCAGTAAAGCCAAAAACTGTACCGACGTTTTACGTTAATAACATTTTGCAAATTCAATTTTATAGTAAAATCGTTTTTAGCCTCGTCGTTTTACTTAGTATCCTTTGATATAATGCATAGTGCCCATTAATTGGGTATGTATTTATGCAAAATATTTAAATGGGTTTTCGTAATGTGGGACTTCCAGGGAAAAACTAATAACCTAATTGTAATTTTAAGTATTATCATGTGGGACTAAATAATAATTTAATATTCCTAGTATTTAACAGAAACTTGAGATAAAATTCTACAAAATCGGTAATAAAACTGCATCATTAATTGTGTTCAAAATATGCAAATTCAAATTCCTTATTTACTAAATGTAGTTATATATTATTTAAGGGAGTTACACGTTTTTTAAATTATGTATAATGCGATTAGTGTTTAGATTTTAATGTCTTAAAAAATGCGTCGGAAACAATGTGCTTTTGACGAATATAAAACGAAATAACTTCGTTTAAAAGTGACTGTACAAAATCATTTATAAACATGAAAACTTCTTGAAAATAATTTTAAAATAATCAGAAAAAATGTCGATTGGTTTAGACAAATGTAATATAATATACTGCTCGTTTAAAATAGGTAAAAAATGACGCAGATGAAATAAAACGACGCTCCGAAGCGGTTAATATATTCAAAAAACTTTAAAAACCGCGAAAAATGCCTTCACCCTTCAAAAACAAAACAAAAATCATTACGAAAAAGGCGCGCGCTCGACACGTATTTGTAACTTGGAAAACATCGTGTCATTATAAACTAGATACAAATCGGTCGCAATCAGCGGGTGCTAAATACGGTGATTAATATCAAATTTGCAAAATTATCAACAAATCGTCCCCGAAACCTACGTCGTGGTAATTACACTCACGTATCTCATACCGAATTACCCGAAGCTTCGAATTCAGGCATTAAAACTTTGATAATTATTCGTTACATACGGACCGAAATATTCGTGTTTTTGAGCTATTAATTATCGGTTATGATGACAAATACGCCATCGATATAAAAATGCTGAATACGCCGTACATTTAATATTGAATGGAAATAAATTTCGCCGTAAGATTTTATTTATATAATTAAATTCTGGACGTATTTTTCATTTCGTACAATTTTTCGCGTATTATTCGACCGTCTCGCTAAATATTTTTAAATAATCGTAAAAACACAAATTTCGTCCGCGGGTTATTAAAACGTTTTGTATATTTGCATAAAAATAATGGATTTACGAGAATTTTCATCATAATAATATTCGCAGAAACGTATAATTTATGCTCTATAACTGTGGGCAAAAAAAAAACGTAAACTCATCCCCCCGGTGTATCGTAATTCGACCCTTTTGCGGTTACTAACCGTTTGGACTCGAGTCTTGGGCGGAAATTTCCAGAGAATGACGGTTTTTTCTTTTTACGTACCGTTTAAAAATGTAGGCGGAGAAGCAATCCTTGGGGTTTTTAAGGAATGATGGTATCGTAGTTTACAAAACGCTCGGCGACTATGGATACATAATGGCGTGAAATCTCCGCGCACTGGAAACCGGGAGGATATTACTACGGCCGAAAATACGTTACTTACACCGGTTACCGTTTCGTCCGTATAAGGGGGTGCCGGGCGAGGTTTTTATGGGTTATCCCGCAATTTCAACTCTTATTTCGGTTTAGTTCTCCTTTTTCGCTATTGTCGCCCGGGACTATTTGTCGCGCAACGATTTCTATATTACGTACGTACACGATACGATGTGTGGAGGGGAAATTAGACGACCGAATTTAAATGGTTCCCGGAGGAGGTTCGGTGTGGTCTTACGAGTTTTTTGAGTTACGCGTCTATTGTGTAAACGCCCAGCGGCTTACCAGATTTTGTGGACAGGACGAAAGGTGAATAATAAACGACCAGTATGATACACGAATAATTAACGATGTATAATAATTATTATTAATACGGAATAGTTAAGCGTTCGTAATGTATCGATAAATAAATAACTATACTCGGGGTAATACGAACGATAGTGACAAAGGAAACGATTCGCGCCGTTATCGGAGCCAGAGATCAGACAGTGTGGCCAAGAACCACGCTGAACAAGATGGCCATTTCGGATGGTAACGTTTCAATCACGCCGAAGGCGTATACGACGTACGCGACGCGGGCGAAAATAATCGCTAATTTCGTCGGCGTAACAACGCGTAAGTGCGTAAGAAACACGCTACCGTACATCGGAACGACGACGAGATTCGCCAATTTCGGCGCCGCGCCAGACACGGAGAACACGCGACGTACTACTCCCCTGGGTGTCTGGAGCCACTCTCCCTAGCTAAAAGTATTCGGCCGCGTGACGATCACGCGGATAAACGTGGCCGGGACTTTTCCGATTATAATTGTACGAACGAACTTCCCGTCTGTTACGGTCAGGTGCCCCGTTACGTATTGCCCGCTCAAGCGACTAAAAAGCTAGCATATCTCGCGCGGTGTAACGACAGCGACCATTCAACACGTCGTTAACGGCGATAAAAAATAAAGACACTCGTTAGTAAAGAAAGACGGCTATAATAATATAACGCGCGTTAAAAAAACGAGCGAAAACAATTAACGCGAAATACGAAATAATAGACGAAAAAAACGAACGACGCGCGAGAACGTACGAACTAAAACGTGTAAAAGTGAAATAAAACCCAACGTACCAGTCCGTCGTACGGTGATATAGCAAGCATGGAATAGAGACGCGCCACAGAACATACAAACATTCAAAATTTACTAAAACAGGCGCGCTCTGTTTTATAATGCCGTACCTAACCAATATAATTATTTCTACCTACGGCAGTCCCCCCGAGTCGTGCGTGTTATCGCGGACTTTGCACGAACGATAGCAAATGTGGCTAACACATATATATGTATGTCAATTTGTCGGCGATTACGTTGTTATTGAAAGTAACGCGTAATCTGAAAACCGTCCTACGGTTCGAGATTATTTATGTACGTTATTTAATATTAATATTTCGTTTAACGCCGTGTCGTTTTTTCAGTTCATTCGGCGGGGTTGGTGACGTTCGCTTCAGACACATTCGACACCCGCTTATGTTTCGATAAAAAATTAACTCGCGAAATGTGAAAAAACGAAAATGCCGTCTGTTAACGTCCCTCCTATCACACATTTTACTAACACTACCGAAAACAAAACGTATAACTTATAAAGCGCTCATAAAACCATAGTATACGGCCCGCGTTACGGGATTCGGCGAAAAATTCCTATTCGAACAAAATCCGATATTTTCAAAGTATTACGCTACGTAATTTTGGCGAAATCTAAGTAATAAAATAGTTTAACTTCGCCTAGAAGTTCGTGATTAAACTACCAAGAACAATCTTATCGTTTAAGTCTTCGAAAATTCAAAATTATTATAACGAAAAACGTTTTTGCGGAAAGTATCGAATTTTCGTTCAAATCGTTCAAATTCTGCGTAAGTCTCCCTGAATTAAGGGTATTTATAACTATGTGCGTCAACTCTTGAAATGGAACTCGCTTCGAAAGATTTCAAAAATATAAACACATATATACGAGTATAGTTGAGCCATTTTCATCGCGAATTACTATTTTTCAGTTTTATTGCGAAAAATCGTATCGTCGTCGTCGAGTTCGTAGCCAAAGGAAACATTTAACGTTCTTAACCCTTCCTACGGTAAGCTCATATTTTTTTTTCGCTAATTTCATGGTTAATACTAATCGACCTTTAAATTAAACGTTAGATGAGTCTGACATTTGATAATTCGTGTATACGACTTTGAACAAACCGAAATTTTAAATTAATAAATTACGCGTACGTGTATATTTTAAAAAGGATGAAAAATCGATGTTCTGTTACAATATATTCGGTTTTGCGTAAGAATTATTCAATATTAATTAATATAACGGAATAGTTTTCAAGAATCGTCCAAAATCGATACTGATTGGATCTTAAAAAGTTTTAGAATTTTAAATCTTCAGCATAAACTGTATATGGTTATGTGTGCATAAACGAATTTCAACGATGCGTACATTTAACATAATCGGAAATACGTCGTTAAATGATCTAGTTGCGAATGTTGGTCAAAACGGAAATTTTTCGAGCGAAATAATACAATTTTTTACGAACATTATGAATTTCTAAGAACTATACGATGGTTGTATAGTCGGGTCAATGAGTAATTGCATTTCGTGTTGGTTTTAAGTAATACCCCGAAAATAAGGGTAGAAATAATTTTGAAATAATTCGACGAATTGTGGGCCAAACGTTTCGTAATTTGCGTTTAGCGTTCAACTTTCAAATTTCGGTGGAAGTGGGAAAACGTGTATGTGAAATGACGACTTTTCAAAAAAAGGGTCAAATTCGCAATTTTTATCGGTTTCGGGAAAAACGGAGTGTTTAGAGTAGTTTCGAAATTCTCGTCGAAAAATTACTACGCGAATACGCGCTTTCGACTATACGTTTCTCTAAATTGCCGAATCGGCTACATACGTGGACGAAGTCGTAGCTGGCGGTCCAGTGTCCGACGAAACGCGTCGCGAACAGTTCCGCGAAAACGGCAAAAGCGAGAATCAAATATCTTCAGTCGAAATTCGACGGTAATAAATAAACGTCGACAACCGTAACGAAACAATCTCACGTCGGGAGCAGAATTTCTTTAGCGCGTCCGCGTCGGCCGCACACGGGTTCTCCAATGTGTCTGTAGAAACGTCGTCGTCAACATTCGCGTAAAAGCGAGTGTTATTACGAGAGTGTTCCGGCGTACGGCGTATTTTATTATTTTTCTATTCGTCACGCACGCGTGTGCATGTGCGCGTTTGCGTCGACGTCAAAATATATTTTGTTGGACGAGAGCTTTTTTTTTGTCATCGGGCCATGTCAATATCGTATTATGTATTATATATATATATATATATATATATATATAATCATTCTTCGAGCTCCGTTTTCGTCGAAAATTCATCGCCATCGCGAAACGATCGAGGATGATGTGTTTTAGGTACGTCGCAGCTGGCGACCGGGTCGGCGTGTTTTTCGCTATCACGTCGGGCGCAACACCTGAACGAACATTCGACCACTCGGTGGAGCGAACGGAATTTAATTTCGACAAAATCGCGTCGATAACGTTATGTAGTCGCTTCTCTGGGCTATCGCGAACATCGATTTTCGACGCCGCGAATTATAGCCGCGTCAATTTTCGCATTTTCGGACGTCCATCCCAACGAAACCATCGTGGTTACTACCGTACTACTTTGGAGACAATAATATAAAAATTAAAGATCCGAAAAATCAATAACTCGGGGAAAAATAGTCGACGAATTCGAGACTTTCGTCCGAATTAAATCGTATTCGTATTAAGTCAAATCGTCGTGATATGGGCGTGATGTTATTAAACACCGCAAAACAATCGTGACACGCGCAAGCGTGTGCTGATAGTAGTAATCGTTCGCGATACATTCGCCCATTAATGATCATTTACTTCTCGAGCAATGAAGACGCGCGCCCTCACACATTCCGAAAACTTTCTATTCAATACTTCTAGGAGTCAACGCGTTCCTGTTTTTAAGCGTGAAATACTTTAATGACTTTGGTGACATAAAATCAGGATATACAAAAAAAAAGAGCGAACACGGTGTTTAAACGTTGTACGCGAACTACGTGTAGGTGTAATTGTAGTTTTCTAATTTTTGAACATTTTTTTTTACTCGAAAAATTAATTTAGTTTACACGATTCTGGCGAAAAAATAATTACATCGCCTCTGTTTGTTCTTCCCTTAAAATACGCCATAAAATCTCAGTTTATTCTTTAGCATTTTATCGGGCTTTTGGAACCGCTTCCAACTGTTATGTAACCTAACGGTCGTCGACCGACAATTTTCGAGATAAAATAATATCATTTCCACGCCGGGCTACAGACTAGTCGACGTCATCTCTATTGTATCATTTCTTCGTATCGTTTTTCAAACGAAACCGGTCGTTCTCGGTTCGGTGGCTACGGTCTTTGCGTATAATACGTCACGTAACAGGCCGTATACGATTGAACTAAGCCCGACGAGGCGGCCCGTTCGAACTTTTCGACATTTATCCACAAACAGGCAGCTAATTTTCAGGCTGACTGCGCAGAGTTCGACAGATTTTTGTTAACTATTTAATTACAACAGGCCCGTAAAAAGCGTGAAACGTTCGTATAATTTATATTGGGCGCACGTCCCGAGTTCAGCCGTCATTTACATTTCGAGATTGTATTCGTTAAAAATGACGGTTTTGTTTTCGGAAAACCGAATAGGCGTAACGGACCGAGCGAAATTACGGAAATCGATGAATTCAACCGAGAACACACGTTACGTACCCTACATTTCGAAAATCCGAATAATTCGCGCCGTAAGACGACGCGTGAATAGCTTTCGTTTCATTCGCGCGGAACGTCAAATACGACGACTGACCGCCGTCCGTGGCACGAAATTCGACGGTAGTATATAGTTCGTACGATTATCGTTTCGTTTTATTTTGCCACAAAGTCAAATATTTGCCGCTTTTTCGTGATAGTTTTAAGAAGGAAATTTAATTCGAACTTTTCTGCGCAGATAAATGCGGACAAAGCCCTTCGCGTTGAACTCGGCCGCCCGAAGATTATTATGAAATCGTTATTATGCAAAACGGTTAAGACTCGAGATCATGACGCGAATCCTCGGCGCAATTTTATTTTTATTTTCTTGTCGGTGTAACTTTTTTCCCGTCATAACACCTAAAAACAACAGACCCCGTTTCGTCTAAAATAAACAGTCGTAGCCCAGTACTTATATATATATATACTGCATTATATACATACATCTGTAAAACGCGTTAAAAATAATCTATTGTTTGTTTTGGCGGCTCCGAATATTTTACCGGGTACAATTTCGAAAAGGACGGTCGCCAAACTAAGAGTTTCGGTCTCGACTACAATAACTCGTCTACCCCGTGACATTTCCATAGAATTTTCCGTACCCCGTACCACTTCCGTTCCATTTATCCGCCTTTTCCGGGTCGGTCGGCCGCCCGATCATTTCCCCCGAGGTTTCCATTCCAAGGTCGTTAATTTTCGTTTCCACGCATATAATACGACTTCACCGCTGAATCCTTTGGCCTTTGATACTCTATCGGTCAGCTTTCTGTTCGTTACGTTGGTCATTGTCCAGGCCTACACGTTAGGATTGGTCTCATTGAAACAGTCGCGTACAATGTAATCCGACACCCGCTTTGTAGCGTTTTGTCAATCGGAAATATCCACAAAAATAAACCCAGGATTGTATAAATGAAATCCGAACGAACGACCGCGGCGAACACCAAAAAAAGTTCTTTTCGTCGCGACGGATTATCGTAATTTGTTTTTCGTCGTCGTTTTTTCAAATTTAAAAACGTAGGCGTTTACTAATGATAGCATATAGTTTATATGAATGTACAATTGGTATTTATATTGAATGTCAATCGGTCGTTGGAAAGATTATCCATATTTATATACGGGTATATAAACGTAAAATACGATTAACGTTGAATAAATACGGAAAAATATTTATGCAAATATGAGAAAAAATTACCAATACGTCGCTGCGTAATCATTTTACCACGATCAATCGGCCGTATATCGATCTCAAAACAAACTGTCGTTTTAACACGGAAATACGAGGATCGATATTCCGAAAACTCGCACGCTTTATTCGCGTCTTCCGCGTACTTACGTTTCCGTTACGACGACCGAAATTAGAACGTATTATATATTATGTACGTCCGTCGCGTTAGGTTAGATCACACTAATTACGTCGTCGCTATAGATGTGTCATTTTAAGCGCATTTTCCCGAAAATATTTCGTTTTTGTTTTAGTCGTTTCCGTTTTTTACGTCTAAAAAACCCGCCGCTGTAGCCGAATCGTTAGGCTCGCACATAAGCTTTTAATTTCGTTTTTGTTTTTTTTTTCAAATTAAATACGCGTTACGCTCGCGTAATAATTTGAAAATTTACGTGTCATCGTATTGTCGTTTAAGCCAACGATTACCAACCGGGTTGGCATAAATTCTTTACACCGTCCCATTGGGTCGTGAAATTACAGTAAAGAGTGCCGCTAAATTTTCGATAATACAAAATACAAACATTTTTGAATTCGGACGAAGACCTGATAATTCCATCCTTTACATATGGTCAGAGGAAAAACATATTTGGGTGATGGCGGACTGATTGCAAAAAATCAGTTGTCGAGTACAGATGTCGTCAAATTTTCATCAACTCCGACGTTTCAATGTAAATTTAAAAAAAACCTCAAGTTCAAATTGTCAACTTAACGATAAAAAAATAATTAAAAAAACGAAAAAGGCTTTTAAAAATACAAAATATGATCGAAAATATTATTACGTTACCTATAAAGTACAATAACAATATGATATTCCATGTTACCAATTCCATTGCTAAATTTAGCTTCAAACAGATACTTTGTATAAAAAACTCGAAGTATACGTTTTAATTTTGGAAAAAGTTACTTATTTAGTTGAAAATGATTTTTGAAAAATCGGTACCGTATAGACGTTTACAATACGATATACGTACTCGGGTCGTATGTCGCGTATACTTTTGATTTTTCGTTTCTCGACGACGTCGAATTCGGCAAATTTAGATTGGTTTTATTGTCCGCCTTTTCACATTTGATATCGTTTATATAATATTGGCCTCTTCTGTATTTTATTCGATTACTTGTATTTTTATTCGTCGCGTAAATATTAAAAAATTAAATACCCGAGCGCGCGCGCGCCGGCACGATAAAAAAAAATAATCTTATTTATTTCCCCGAGTAAACGCGAATATTTCGATTTTACAATACTCGACGCGAACGCATACGTCGATTGGAAGCGACGGTCGTTTAATATATTCGAACGGAGTTTTTTCGAATTGAATTTTCGCGTATAAAATCGCTAGCTTTCGGTTATATTTCGCAACGCTTGAATTGTGGTGGTGAGGATGGGGAGGTAGAGGGTGTAGGTAACGTGAGTACCTCTCTTTTTATTACGACGATATTCCGACGTTTCGCTTTTAATTTCCGTAAATGAAACGCTAGTCGGGTACTACTCATTCTTACACGTTTACAACATTATCGGACGAACGAAAACTGTTTGCGGAACAAAAATCGTGCCACCCGACGTTGACGGAACGTAACAGATATTGAATCCGACGTCTTATGTTAGGTTTATAAGAAAATTATAATTCTCCACTAAACGAATCGCTTTAACTTTGGGCCGTATATTTATTGGTTACGTAGACTCTTCCGTTCATTTATTGGGCCAATGCGTATAGGGGTGCGTATAAAACAATCGGTGTCGGATACTAAAAATGATATCGGAATAAAGTGGCCCGATAAAAATGCGCCGAGATTAATTCGTAGATAGAATTTGATATTACTGTCGCGATTATGTTATAGATATAATTTTTATCGACGAATTTTCGAAAATTTAAAACGTTTTTTTTTTGTTATATCGTTGGTCCGTTTTTAAAGCCGTTGTGTTTTTCGTACGTACGCGTAAAATGCAATTGTTCGTAATGTTCGATAAACAAACACGTCTATCGGAATGTAGAATCATTTACGTTACGCGCGATCGCGCGAACGATTTATTTTTCAATTTCCGAGGTTTAGTATCGAAAAGTCTATTGTTGGTCCGTCAAATTGCGCTACTCCAGCAGTGTACGTATTTTTGAAGGGTTGAGCACACGCGACATGCGCAAAGTGGAAATCGATCGCGCGCGCGAGAAAACGGCGATCAGTACGACAATTTCGTAATCCAATTAAGACTATTCCCGAAGCCAGTGGCGAATTCGGTCTAGTCGGTACTATATTTTTAACGCAATTTCCCGTTTACTCAGTAGTTACCACGAACGTAAAGACGGGAATTTCAAAAAAAAATGTTTACTAGCGAAAACGTCGCCGCGTCCGCTTCGAACGTGCGAAGAACAAATAATAATCGTTCGGTCGCCAGTCGGATCCGCTACGGAGTTTTTACATAATCCGTTATAATCACCAACACGTCCTTAGTTCGCTACCGGCAACGAACGTCGAACGGCTCCGATGGGGAATAATAATTCGGTCAATTAACGTTTCGGAACATTTTTGTGTCGAGTAATTATCATTTTCGTTCAGCGAATCCGCGAATAATTATGGACACGGGGCGGAGGGGAAGGGGGACATTCGGCGCGTTGACGGAAAACGGCGAAAAAATAAAAACAATCTAAGCCCATCAACTAGACGACGAAATTGTTTCGCCCCGCGACAATCGCGCCGTTTTCCGATACAATAACAACGGTATTACGTCACGTAGTCTTTCCAAATTCGTCGCGAAATATTCTATTTTGTACACGTGACGTTCGTGGTTGTCGCACCTTGTGTTCGATTTAAAATTCATCCGGGTCTACTTTTTACGTAGTACACGATTGACGTCCCGTCGTGAATTATATTATATTTGTATTTCGCCACGTTTAAACGCGAAAGACTTTATTATTTATCGTTCTCGTGTGTATATATGTCACGTATATACTTATCGCGTCAAACTTCGTGGCGTCTGTTCAAACTTCAATATTATATTACCGTCCAATATAGACTATTCGTGATTATTGCGTAATATTGAATTGTTTCTATTACGCCTTCGTCTCTGTAACTTATTCCGATAACGCGCTACACGTACATACGTATGTACGTAGATTGCCCTGTCTCTCCAGTGACACTATTCTGCCCGTTCTCATCCGCGACGAATTCGAAAATAAACCTCGTAGCTATTTTGTACATCGACGTAGTTGAAACGTTTCAAACAGCCGTCGCTCCTTCGTCGTACGATTTGTTACCGAAAAGGTTCGTAACGCGCTCGAAAATATTGTACTCTTCGAATATGGCGCGATTAAGCGTTTAAAATCCGAATTTTACCGGAACGTCGCGATTTCAACGATAACGTTATTTTTTATTTTTCGCGTGAGAAGTACACGGTTATCGATGACCTGATGGAAGTCTGACAATAACTCGAAGGTCCAATCGTTTTATGCACGGCGATTTGGACGAAGAACTAGACGAACAACATTTTAACAAAAGATCTCGTCCGCGAAAGTAATTAATTCCATCGGGGACGTATGTGTGTGTGTTTTTTTGGCTAACTGGAATACGAATGTCAATACGCATCAAAATTAACGTCGCATTAATTAAAACGTCAAAAATCGATTTCGAATCCTTGTTCGGCGTTAAATCCGGTTCACTCGATACGGTCGAACTTGCTTGTAAAAATACGCGGTTCGAAAAACACACGGTTGCCGATTCCCTTAAACCGTTTTGATCGCTAATTGAACATTACGGTTTTCGTTTCCATTACGGGCATTATGACGACGCCGCGCGAAAATGGTCGGCCCGCTGTTTATTGCGAAAAGTGTCCGCGTTCTGTGCCGTTATTACGACAAAATCGATCGCTACTTAGAGCGATTGAAACGACGTCGGTATTGTAGAAAATTGAAAGCCCGCTCAAGACGCGAACGTTGTATAGAGGGGGTAATCGTGGTGACCGTGTTGGCGGAGGAAAGTACGTCCTTTATCGACATATTCGGGTCCGTGGCGGTCTATAAAATCGATAACGACACGATCGCAATCGCCGCCATTAACTGGGCCAGGCCGCGATTGCGCGTAATCTCGTTTTCGCGCCGGTAATTAACGATTGTTAAAAAACGATATCTCGTCGACGTATTCGATATAAACGCGTAAAAAGCGCTCGTTTGATCTAAACGCGTATATAATTATTATTATTATTATTATAATCTTTCGCTCCGCCGGTTCTCGTTACAGTGTATGCTCGCGCTTTATTATCGTCGTATTTTTTATTCGCCCGAGTTTTAATTGATTGACGCGTTCAATATTTACAGGCGCACGCGGTGAACTGTAACGATGATCGATCGAAACGTTATTGTTGTTCGTTATTCCGAAAACCGCTCGTTTACCGACGGATCCGTTATTAACCGTGGTATACGCGCCATTATACGGTTTCGTTTCCACCATCGTCCCTGGAACGTTCTTTGAGCGCAAATGCCACAACGGTCGGCGAATACGTCCGTGAAATACCGTCCGTTGCCGTCAACGTCGAACGTTACTACCCCCGTTAGGTCTAAAAAACACCGATAAGTGTACCGTTTCCACAATAATTGACCTTGATGGCAACCCTAAGCTTTACGGCGATGACTAACTTAAAACTATTTACCCGTAAACCAATCGAATTGACGGCAGATTGTTTTAAGCCTCGTAAACGAAACGCATCGCCGAATCAAGGAGTATCGCTAACGATCAGACGAAATTGCGCGCTACGTGTAAAAATCGAAGAATTCGCGGTACGCCAAAGAAATTATCATTGACGAACACAAACACACACACACACCCGTGCGCTCATATACAGAAGAAACTTTACATTCGCTTCGTTCAGAAAAATCCCTAAGAATTCCACTAGAAAGACGGTCCGTCCGCGTTCGGTGGTGGATATTTTACGTTTATTTGTGAAACGACGGATTCGGACGAGAACGTACGTCGTATACGGGAATTGTCGTTTGTAGGCAATTATCAACCAAAAACTCGATTCATTTACGGACTTGCGTCGGAATTACGATAAACGCGTTAGGGTACGAATTTCGTGCGTGGGTATTACAAGTTTTCGCTGCTGCTGTTGCTGCGCACAATTTTAGGTGCCCGGCGTATATTCCTAAATCGAATTAATTACGCCGCGCGCCCGTTACGCGGTAATTTACGTGCGTTTTTGGCGCGTGTACGAAAGCGTATTATCCGAGGTTTATCATCATTATTACATAAACGAGAATTCGACGTCGAATCACCGTAACCCCCCCGTACTCGTCTAGACCAAAGTTTCCGGTCCGGTCGATCCGCCCGCGAGATTTAATCGATGTTTAGCGCGCTGTTCGTCCATCCGTACTCTCGGTTTACAAATCGGCCGATCTCCTATTCCAATCATTTCTGAAAATCTGATGCCACGCGTCGCAACCACTACCACCTATATAGTACGCAATTGTAGCCTACACGACAAGGCCGGGAAGGTGGTCGACGAATATTTTTGATTTAAACCGTCAAAAATTTAGTCGGCCGGGTTACAGGCGAACTAAGTTCGAGTTTTTAATGTCTTAAACAAATCTATCGTCCGTCTACGTTGCTCGACAATTATTCTGTTAATCCGAAATTGGCTATCTACATTCATTCTGTTAAAACGATTGGTCCGATTATGTCGAACTGACGCCGACGCTAGCGAAAACGAATAATTTTAATAATTAAATAATTCGTTTTAGTCATAAAATTATTGATTATAAATGTAATTAATGATATAATAATTTAAAAATAAAGCAATAAGTTAATTTTCGCTTATTAGCTCGCAATATTGTCGCACATTCTTCGAGTAAAAATGCGCGACAATTTTTTTTTGTGATGGCCATCTCCTTTATTAGATGGACTAAATTGTCGATACACCGACACAATTATTAACGAAATACGCGGAAGGCGACGTTGTAGAATACTTGGAAACATCGCTGTTCATCAAACGCGAAGTATAACGAATTTATCTCCCCCGTCCATTCGTTT
The DNA here is from genome assembly GCA_025469175.1 of Geopemphigus sp. TES_GeoC_2020. Taxonomy (NCBI): domain Eukaryota; kingdom Metazoa; phylum Arthropoda; class Insecta; order Hemiptera; family Aphididae; genus Geopemphigus; species Geopemphigus sp. TES_GeoC_2020. The sequence continues at coordinate 63,253 of JAIPRN010000081.1, forward strand.
TAAGCGTACGGCCTAAAATTAGGGACGGTATTTTTATATTTTTTTTTTCGAATCACTACCGTTTTTACGGTCGTCCTATTAGTCATATTGGCGTTTGACGAGTGAAAAAAAAAATCGAGAGTATTAAAAACTGACGCGTATTTTTTTAACACGCCCTATAAAAACGTATCGATTTTCGGTAATTTCATGTGACGGCGGAATAATACGAGAGTAAATCCACGTTATTAATGTATTTATACGTACATATATGTACGCCCGTGATTTAAAAAGAGGAATAATGAAATAAGAAAACAGACTGCACGTCGACCGTGACAAAAATGTGTACTCCCTCGCGGTCACGATGGGATGACTTTTCTCTCGACGCGTAAAATAACTTTTTGGTTTTCGTCTAAATATTACACATATATACCGTTTTGACGTTTTAAGTCGTCTTCCCGCGGGCATGTGTGTGTGTGCGCGCGCGCGCGCGCGCGTTTGTGTAACTTTACACTTATATGAAATCGTGTATGTATATATAAATATACACGTACGTTATATAATATATTGTTTATGGTAATTCGTCGAAAAACGACAAACAACAACAACGACGACGACGACGTTTGATTAGATCGTGTGCGGCGTACTTTGGGAAATTACTTTTTCTCTCCCGCGTTTTATTTTATATAAATTTGGTATAACGATATATATATATATATATATATATGTTTGTGTGTAGTATACGCCCGAGTCTGGAGCGCCTAACAATGAACGGAGTCATACACGAAATATTTTTCCTATAGTCGAATAAATACCTAAGTATACAATCGTGGTCGGGAGAATCGTTTGATTACCTCGTTAATCCGAAACGACGTAAGCCGACAATTACGTGTTTTTTTCCTTCTTACGTCGGGTCGACGTTACAATTTTCTAATCAACAACTATATAGCGATAAATAACGCGCCGTTAATTTACCGTCCGTAATCGATCGGAGTAGCCTAACGATTAATCGCCACGGAGTTGAAAATAACACGTCCCGGAGGCCAGTTACTCGTGTAAGGCGATTTTCGACGTTGCCGATCGAGCCGAATCGTATTACCGCGCGTTGCAGTAACCACCATTCGTGAACAATTGCATTATAAACGAAAGTCGAAATAATAATAAAAAAAACCGATCCGAGCGTATTATATTTCGTACGTATTATAATATTTCGGCCGCTGGTTTTGACAGCTAAAATCCGCATTCAGGTAATATAAAAAACAGTCAATCAAAATATAACAAACGCGCGTGGAAAAAAATTAAAATACTTTCGGGGAATATATTAAATATTTACGACGAAAAAATACCAAGCTATAGGTACGTAAAAATGTTACAAATTATGACAAATTACTTACTATACATTGTCCATTTATCGAATTATACGCGTGCGTATACGATTGTGTACGATCGAATTGTGGTTTTTTTTTTAAGCGACGAAAATGTCGATCGAAGAAATAAAAAATAATACGAATCAACCGTCGATTTTTCAAATTAGATTTGGCGAATTATTTACCCGCGAGCGAATCGGGAAGACTTTCACGATTTGAAATAATCGATTTTCGGGACGGCGACGAACCGTTAATTGAACATACGCGCGTATTTCATTATTACAGCACGAAACTTGATCGGCCGAAAATCTATCGAAAATACACCGGGGAGTACAATGTAAAAGTTTATCGAATATTTCGAAAATTACTTCAAACGGTGTATATTTTAAAACCGTTATTAGGGTTTCATTGACTTTTTCGCGTTGGTATACACCGTACGTACGTTTCAATTAATCCGTTTCTTTATCTTTACGCTATCGTTTTTACACGCGAACCACTATTTCGTCGATAAGAATGCCTTTGTTATTACGTTCCTTAAGTATTTGAATTCGTCTACTTCCACCGTAATATTCCGTTTCGTTTTACGGGTAACGTTAGATATTTCGATCTCTTTGTCCATAGTACATACCCCGTACTTTTGATCTAGTTTATTTTCGTTTTATCGAGCACACAATTCCACCGAGAAAACCGTTGGTCGGAAATCTTATCGCTACGCTCCGACTTTCCTAATCGTAAGCGCACAAGGCAACCCACACGAAATCGATTATTTATCGGATCGCGAAAATCCGAAAAAAAACACGTTAAATATTTTCGTAAGCGTACGACATAGCGTGTTGGAAAAAGCGCGTAAAAACTGATGGAATCATTTATTTCGGTTCGTTTCGTTTCTCGCGGACGTGTACAGTTAAGTAAATAACGAGTTAATAATATTAACGTAAGAATCGTTTGTATAACGGACACGACGGATAATCCAAAAACGGAGAACCATCACGTAAATATGTATGGTCTGTTTAAATCAGTATTTTTAACGTATAACGCGATTATTTGTGGATAATTTTCTAACACGTTACAGGGCCAATAAAATAAACGACGCGAACTATGACGAAAAAATAATGTTCGAACAATGCTGGACCCTTGGCGCTCTAGGAAGATACCGGGAGCGGCTTAAAAAAAGGTCAATCGCCCGTCACGCCACTTGGAACGAGGACATGTTTTAATTATGACTCGGGACGTGACACGCGTTCGCGTTTTTTCCGAACGCTTTTACACGTTCCTACAGAAACTTGACGCAATTTGCGCGCATTTTTCTGCGCGTCCAAAGCAATCCTTTCGCCTCGTTATATTGGAAATTTTTCCGACTAGCCGGCTATTACTGTCCAATTCAATTTCTAATATTTTTCGTCGATTTACGTCGATTCAACAACCGCGTACGTTTCGATCAATAACGCGTATCGTTTAAACGTTTCTGTGCTATTGTAAACATTCAACACGTTCCTTGAACGTATTTAACTATACGGATCGTGTGTATTCGATTAACGCGTCCGTATGTGTTGTACAGGACGTGACCAATTCGTTCGCGAATGGAAGAAGCCGAACCGCGAATGATTACGTCGCGTTATATATGTACGCGTCGTATTTTGTCCGTCTTGAATCGCCCGACGAAACGACGACAATTGTAAATAGCGTGCCGCGTTAACATTGTCCAAGCGTACCGAGCCACGTACGGGCAATAATTGAATCATCTAATCGTGTCGACAGATATTATATAACGCGCGTGAAACGGACGACGGTTTAATATGATAATTGACGGCACGTTATTGTGACGCAATCGACGGATCCGGCGGGCGACAAATGACAAACGACGCCACGGCGTTTCGTATCGTTCCGTACCTACGACGGATCCGGCCACCTAACCGCCGCGCAATTGCCAAGCCGAGTCGTTTGTTTCCGACGTTTCGGTGACGAAGCCGAACGGAAGAACGCCGTCGTCACCACGTGAACTGTCAATGATAGTCCGACCTAATGATTCGCGACGTCTCGATGTTTCCGTACTGGTCGCGTGTGTTCTCCGGCGGAAAAACGGACAAAACAAACGCGGACCTGACGTCCACACGATCGTTATCAAACGGATTGGGTACAGTAGCGGTTTGACCGAGAACGTAACTCTTTGGCTACTTCGCCATATTATTTTTACGGAATAAAATTTACGGGACGCCGTTTCAATGTGTGGCACGGTGTATATAATACGTAAAAAAATTGTACCGGAGTTCGGGCCATGGCGTATACTCGGAATTCTGTAAACGTAAATTACGAATTAAAATTTGTCAGTGGTTCGAACGCACGGCGCTCCGAATAGACGATTTAGTTACAGCTGTGCGCTTTTATTTTAACAGCCATTAAAACAACGCGTTTGTCGATATATTTTGTTCGCCCCGAATTTCTTTTTACGTACTTCAAAACATAAACAAAAATTGTACCCGAGGTGGCAAAACCGCGAGGACGTACGCGTACAAATATCGCTTCGGTGTATTGAGAAATACGACAATCCGCCCGTAAACTTTAAAATCGCGCGAATACGAGTATTTTACTTTTTGTAAAACAACGGTAGCGTGGCCGGAAAATTCGAATTTCAACGGCACGTAATTATTTCGTGTTAACGTATACGCGGTATACGGTATAATAGCGTTTAAGTGTGTAAAAATAAAAAAAATGTCTAAAATCTAAGTTCACCATCGGTCTTCAGAACTACTAACGATATATTCACATCCGACGTTATTTCGTCCTTCTATGATATTGATTACCTAGTGGTTCTCATATATATAAGCGAAACTGTAGATTATTTATGAACCGTCCGTCAATTTTTCTATATATTATGCAAGACAATATATAAAATTAGGTACCCCGTATTAGGTTTCGAATCTAAAGACTATATATATATCGTATATACTTGATATTACGAAAGCGAACCGTGTACTTTGTTATTGCGCCAGACTCAGAAATATAAGACTGCGCCATTATTATTATATCTCGACCGACGTCTATCGCATAAACCTATACTCCGGGATTACGTACAAAAATATTATATATAGATCGAAAATATTTGTTTCGATATATAAATTTAAATGTTTTAAGCGTTATAACATAGGAACATATATAACAGTGTAACCATAGAACACTTTTCCGAAAATATATTTTAAATATTTATTCAATAAATAGTGTCGAAAAAATGTTTTTCTTTTTTCTCCATTTTTAACTTTTAAATAAAAAGAAACTGTAAACGTTTACTTTATATATATAGACAGAATGAGGGATAGAAGACGAGACATAATAAAAAAATGAAATATATTTTCGAACCAAAATAGTCCTTTATACAAAGGCGGGCTGATAAGTAATGCCTTTTATCTTTTAACTATTTTTGAATTTCCTAGAAAGTTTTCGTTTGTTCGGTACTAAATAATAAATGTTATTGGTTAAGTGTGCGCGAAGTCTGAACCGTTATTGATTTGTTATTTACGTAATTTGTAACGACAGCCTCTTTAGTGCGCTGTTCAAATAGCTAGGAAAGTCGTGTTTACTGTTTTTTATGGTTTGAAATTGTGTGATCCACGCTGAATATTCGGTGTAAAAAGCCACAATGAATTCTTTCGGCATATATAGAACGAGACATATGAAAAGACTTACGACAAAAAAAAAAAAAAATAATAATAAAAACGAAACGCCACAATGGGAGCAATTCAATCACTGGGATTCCAGTCATTCCGCATCCAGCGCCGTGCGATTTTTCGATTTTGCCGCGGCTTGGAAAGCGTATTAAAGATACAAAATTCAATTCCGACGAGAAAGTGAAAGCCGAGGGCGCACGACGGTGCGCTGTTCGGGCCGAAGAATTTTTATCGGGCCGGCGTTACGCGCCTTGTTACGCGTCGGAATAATGTCGTAACGCAGACGGGTGATACGGCGGAAAACCACATAGTGCGTAAATGTCGTTTTATTTGCAGTACTCGCGCGTGTTCGGTAATATATACGTTCACTGGGTCGAAACGTATATACTTAAAGAATCATTACGATATTCGTCAACTCGCGCGCTGGTGCACGTAGGTGGATGGGCGGTCGGGACAATCGTCCGTCATTCTCCGACCGGTGTTCGGCGCCGAGAATACGAAACCGCGGTGAAATTCATACGCTTTTGGGACGAGTGCGTTCAAATTCTTTTTTCGAGAATAATATTCGAACGCGAACAACGTATTTTATCGTAACCGTTCGTATACATTATCACGAAGCCGACGCGTAAAAAGTGTTTGAATTTCCCAAGCGTCAACACACGAATGAGGCACGTGCGGTGGAGCGTGTGGCGGTGGTCGGGGGGTGGGAGGGGGTACGAGGACAAATATACACAGGCCTCGCCCATATACGCAATAAGTTAACGTCTCGGAAAATTTGTATGCGCGCAACCTCCGGACTTATACGTATTATATAATACGATACGTTACACTCGCCGTAGTTGGTACACGAACACAAAGGCTCCGGGTCTCGTATAGAAATTCGAAAACGGTAAACGGGAAAGACGCCGGGAATAATACGCGGATCCGCCGTTATATTGTGTGTGTAAACATCGCGCGCCGGGAAAACCCGCAGGTATAAATATCGCTATTATTTAATTCCCGAAATCGTCGATAATATTATCCGCCGAGCGAATATCGACGAATTTAGGTAAACGATTCTTAAGTAATATATATATATATATGCGTATACGTAGATCCGGCAAATTTTCCGACTTCCGTTCGACGTTATTCGCGGCTTTCGCTTTGATATTAACTACTAGGCCATGGCGTCAAAATTACGCGTTTCAGTTTCGTTTACGACTGGGGACGGTAAAAAAAAATTTTTTTTTTCGAAACGCCAAATAGCGACTTTAAACCGGTTTTTATTTTCGAACGAATAAATATCCGCGCTAAACATTTTCATACAGGATTAACCGTTGATTTCCTTCGCGTTTCCTGACGACTATGCGGACGTCGATTTCCTTCGTTAGTGACACGCAACCAGTACACACGATACAATGCGTCCAGTCGGCCAACAAAACGCGTCTAGTCGCCCGGTTGCGTTCTCTCGTCGTCCGTCCGTCAATAAAATTCAAAAATAACCTACGAATTTCAGCCAACTATAGAACTCGTTTGAAATGGAACGACGTTACCTGATTGACCGTTTTGCGCTCCGGAATTACGTGTTAAAACGTGTCTTCAAAACCAAATTCGGGGTAACGTTTATGATTTTTTTTTATCTCGACTGGCGTATTATTATCGCGTTAAAAATATGTTTATTTTAACGCAAAAGTAAAACGTATATTTGAAGGGAACAAATCTTCATAGAACAAACGTTATTGCGTTTGCCAGGTCGTCTTGTGACATTCTGTATACAAACACAATATACATATTACTTACTATTATTCATAATTTTTTCTCGTACCCTTTATTTGTCGCGTAAGCGTTTGATAAAATGCGAACGCGTATTTTATTAAAATATTATATTCCGTTTTAGATTTTTTTTTTTTTGATAATTTTTCGCTGTATTCTCCAGTGTTCTGTTCATATTGATTTGCGTTCTCGGATTAATGAAGAATTTTAAAGTTCGTTTCTTATGTTTGCGGTGGTTATATTTTAAATATTGCCTAAAACCGTGAAAGTTCCGGCCGTTTGACGTTTCTTCGCATAATATTTGTTTACTTTTTTCAACGGCGTTGTTAAACTTTCGAAGTCAAAACTATTTTTCATTCTTTAATCCGCGCTCCAATTATTATCGCAATACGTAGATAGCGAAAGATATTTTTTCGTTTTATTACAAAACCCAGAGCCTTTAATTAGAATTAATAAGCTTTTTCAGGAGTGGTTTTCCCACGCTCAGAAGCACGACGGGCAAAAAATGTTATGCGCGTTAATAATAAATATTATTTCAATGTTCAACGTATAAAGCTCTCTCGAGCGCGCGGAATTATTACGAAAAAATACGCACAAATACCGGCGTGTAAATAACGTATATTCGAATATGGACGAAATTCGCCCTCGGCGTTTTCCGCAAATGTGTATAATTTGACCGTTACGATCTAGATAGAGTTGTAGTTAATCCAAACGCATCGGTAGATAAACGAATTATTCCGCTAGGTATCGAGGCACGCGTATTGATTGACTCATCTGCCAGATAACGATAGTGCCGGCAGTGTTTTAGCGATGCCGACGAAACGGATAAGCTGACAAATCGACCATACTCGATAAAGCAATATGATACCTGTGGAAACGATAAATCTTTTTTATGACGGCGGTGCCGTGTACTTATTTTCCACATTTGAGGTCGTCTACTGTAAAAATCGAAATATGATTTTAGTTCATACGCTTTGAATTTTTACGGCATTATATTTCCAGCTTTATAATCATTAGCGTAATGATTATTACGTACGATTTTTATATAAATCGTCGAGGCGACGTAAAGCGAAAGAACACGAAAAATCGCCGTAATATACAGTAGAACGCGTTGTTTGCGAAATTTCGGATAATTAATCGCGTTGTGGTGGCCGTACAATAGTACTATCGCTCGTTGAAAGGTTTAAGTGAAACGACGGTTTTCTTTACTTTCGAACGTTTAAGAACAATAGTCGACTTTGGTTAACGATATACGATTTATATTCGGCGAAATAAAAAAAAATAAAAAAAATTTCCGCTGTTGTATATCGTATTGGTGCCGATATAATGTATTATAAACTCCTAAATTTTCCTGAGTTTATGTTTTGGAAAAAATATTTACCTGTAAAACCCCGAAGTTATCTTATAAACCCGCTGTATATATAATCTAAATTCGACGAGACGGAAAACGAGCGAGTTGTATTGCAATAATTCTGCCTACACGAATCCGTTTTTTTTAATTCGATATCTAATTTTTCTGATACGAACGATCGATGTTGGACTACATATAGCGTTCTAAATATTTCGACCATTTTCGTTTCTAGCTTCCTAAATGTTATTAAAATTTCAAATTTATGAACCGAACGCTTACTATTTTCTAACAATTTACGCCACGATTTTTTTTTTTAAAGCGTTTATAGATCAATGATATGAGTAAAATATTCAAATTATTTTATTTCAGTGCTAAAATTTATAGTCCAAGGTATTTTATATTTGGCGAACAAAAAGTAAAGTAAAAAATAATGACAAATTTTCGTATTTTTGTGAATGTTCTAAGATTTAAAGTGTTTATAGAATTCTTTATGAGCGACTTAAAATAATTAATTTTATAATAATACGCGCCGCGATGAAAAAAAGTTTGAAAACTTTGTTACGGGACAATAATATACTTTCCAGTTCCAAAATTCGATTCGCGTCATAAAACTTTAGAAAATTCAACTTTTCTTTACGCGTTTTCCAGGCGTTTTAAAAAGGTAAAAATGAAGATAATTTTCGATATTATAATAAGAGGATTATCGAATGGTTTCATTTGGCATCATAAATGATATGTAGAACATATAAAATAGACGCGTGTAAAGAGTATATATTTTATGACCATTTTCGAAAAATTGTCATAAAAATCACTTAAAAAGTTGGGTTAAAAACCGTGGTGAAATTGTTGTTATTTAAATGACATTTTACCGAAAAAGACCGACCAGCGGCTCTTGTAAAATAATATTATTATTTTCAAGTTGTCGAAAAAACTTCTGAATACGAACGAACCGGGTAAAAAATACGATGTTTAATAATAGCGTTTCTCCGTCGAATAAAGTTTCCGTCCACTCACGCATCGCATATTATATCGAATAATTGAATTACCACTACGTAATTGAATTGATTTAAAATTTTGCGGCGAGTTTTCCTCTTTTATGTTATTGTAAATGACATTGCGCAGCTCTTAGGCTACGTCGTGCACGTCTAGACTCAATCGTATATATTATTTATGCTTGGCCGGCTGTGAACGGAAAACATTTGTACGCGAAATTTTCAATTCTCCGACAAAAGAATGGAACAAAAATTTACGCGTTTTGAATATTATACAAAACGCTGGCGAAATTGAATCGTTGACAAATTTTTCGTAAGATACTCACGCGATAAAGTAAAAAGCAAGAGCACTTAACCCTTGGCCCATAGGCCCCTGAAGGGCACTCAAAATTCCGCGAGGTGTTCCTTAGTATTTTTAATGTTGTTAGAATATTATACGATAACCGTTGTATTACATTTTCGGGTCTTCGGTCGTAAAATTTATAAAATACCGTTAATTTTTAAAAAGCCTATAAATTATCGAAATTTGTTATGCACGTAGTAGAGGTTATAAATAAATAATCGGTAAAAAATATTCGAGGGTTTTCAAATATTATTTTTGGGGTTATAACGAAAAATATAATACGAAATTCGGTACTATTCTCTCTATACCTAAAATTATTCACGGAAAAAATAAATACAAAATACGTGATTATAAAACAAAAATTTAAAGCGTAAATTGTTTTTATTTTCTTTTTGATGGGGGTATAAAAGGAAGAAGGCTAGGTCTGTATTTATATCCCGAAGGGATCCATATCCTAAAAATGGTTCAGAAACCCTGGTACGAAGCCTTAATACACATTCGGGGGTATTGTCTAAGTACCTTTTATTCTACGAAAAAAATAGCGCTTGTAATCGGTGCGTACGATGGACATATTATATTATGATTAGCGTATCTAACTGTACGCGTTTCGTCGCGAAATAATAAATTGTTTTCGCGGCGTCCCACTTATCTGCGCCGTCCAGACTGGTTATTTTATTTTGAAAAATATCGCGTTTTCCAAAACGCTCGTCCACCGTTTAGTGATTAATATCGCCGTCGAAGGTAAATAAATATAAAACTGTCGTGCACAAAGTAGTCGGTACTGAGGAAATATAGAAATCGCGTTTTTACGAACACTCTTGGACGCGATTTACTAATAAATTTTAATCCTAACACTGATTTCGGCTAGATATCGCAACGTACGTTGCATACGAAAAGACTACGTATTCAAACGTACAAAACTTCGTAATGTTCATAAGTATATACAGAAACCAAGGTAATTTATCTATCGAATTTTCGTGTAAGCCGTCAGAATACGCAAACACGTACATGAACGTGTTCAGTGATTCCTAAGTTCCTCGTTGTTTTATATATATAAATACATTTTTGTTCGGATTTTCGTTACTTTCGCTATTCCCGGCACCGCCCGATATGCACAGCGGACATTTGAACGTTACACGTTTATAAGGCGCGTACGAGTGCACAGAATACCGGTGACGGTCGACACGAATTGACGACGGAAGGCAATAACGATAGCACGACTGACAGAAATTGTAGTTCGTGCGTGCGTTCGGCAGATTGGTGTCGGCATAGAATCAGGCGAACCACGAAATAAATATACCACGGTAACCGCGGATAAGTACCGCGTGATCGAGTATACGAGTTGATAAAAATCGAATTAAAATCGCTTTTTTCTCCAGGCAGTGGGCGAGAGCCGAATCCTAGCTAAGGTGCTTAAATTCTGGGCCCGACTGAAACCATTACGTACGCGTATAAGTGACGGTAATTACGCGGCGTTCCGGTCGATCTCGTATTCGAGAATGCGACTGAAACGTTTCAATATTTGACGTGGAACGTATTAATCTACACACGTAATAGCGCCCGTATAAGGTCGAGTTAGGTAAGGCGACTGTATAATAACAATAATGTACCTAGGGGACGCACGAACCGTATCGTATTTGTACACGAAGCGATTCGTTTCTAGTCCGTCTCGTGTACAATATACATATATAGAATATATATATATATATATGTGTGCGTGGGTGAACACGTACGCATATTGTGTTTGCCATCGCGTGAAGCGTCGTCTATAATACATGAAATGTTTGTCCTCGAGCGAACTTAAATAATTCCAAAGACATCCGAACGATCGCGAACGTTCGCCCGACGTATTTAGACGGCCGAGACGATTATCGTCGGATTATAAATCCATCTCCCCTTGACGTTTCGTCGCCTGTTCTAACTGTATACACGCTTCGGCGTAGCCACTCCGCTGTACGGATTTCCAATTCGGTTCGTCCGTTGTCGTTATCGCGATCAATTTCGCGAACGATTTTACGCACGAAATCTCGGTTTCGTTGTAACTCGAACGCGACCATTAGGTATACCGTCGACGATAAAACCGTTTCCAGTCAGTCGGCCGGCCTTTATTCGCTCCCTATCCCCCGAAGTGTCGAATAACCACGACAAAATCCTAAATAACGTAACGAAATTGGAAATTGGAAGCGGACGAAGGAACATCCGTGCTACGTACGTGCCGCCAACGACGTTAATTATATTGAACACGACGGTGAGGAATGTACGTGACGGACATTTTGCAAAACAAAAATCGTTTGATCTCGGTGACCAGGAGCAAACGCACAGAGCTTATCGATGCGCGAGTATAAGTAAGTGGATAAAATGACGTCGATTTACGACAGAAAATAACGGAATGACCACTAATAGCGCGATATATTAAACGTGATTGGCGGCCCGTTATCGGTGATAAGAAAATAATAATACAAACGTTTATTAACACACAGAGTGGCCGATAATTCGAGGCAATTTTCAATATACTCAAAGAAATAAAGTATTGTTTTCGAAACACGCCGACACGATGGTAAGCGCAATGATATTACGTACGTGCGTTATTCGTTTTTTTCCACACGAGCCGCACAATCAACGAAACTAACGGTTGTTTTTGCCGGCGGCGGGGCAAGGGAAATCCCTCGACGGGTTATCCGACTCGCGATTAACTGATCACACCGGGGGCTCCTTAGCTTACCGCCAAACGTCCCGTCCGTTTCGAATTGTTTTCGAGTAACGTCCCGGACAGACGGGCGGCTTATACGAGAATTACAGCGAGCGAATAAATCGAAGTTTCAAAACGCGGCGCTGAAATAATGACACTATCAGAGGGACAATGGGATTTGTGTGTGTTGTGGAGGGAGATCCTGAATTTCGACGTCATTCGTAAATTCTACGCGAATCGGATAGGGCGCGCGTTAGGCGTAACGGTCGCAATGTATACCAATATTTCGAGAGCGCGATAGTTCCAAATATAGACGACGTGGTTTTTCGGGCATTGCCAACGCCTACACTCAAGTACCGATAAAATCATACGCGCGGACTGACCTTTCTGAACGTCTCCTGCGGCCACGTCTCCTCGCAATAGTCCTTGCCGTATATCTCCTTGTTGGCCATGTAGATTCCGTACGGCAACGTCGCCACCAACGAGAATATCCATATGGTGGCGATGATCTGCGCGGTCGTCCATACGGTCATCCTGGGCTGGAACGGGTAGATGATGACGAAGAACCGGTCGATGGCGATCGACGTGAGCGTCAACGTGGACGTGTACACGCTGGTGCCTTGGGCGTACGGCACGATGTGGCAGAATATCTCGCCGAACATCCAATGGCCTGCGAACCGAAATGCCGTGCATAAAAACGTGCCACGTTACGAACCGTCCTATCGTCGGCGGCATCTATCACGTACATAATTTGTTACGACACGATGGTTATTCGCGAATTTTCGAAACTATCTGGGCTCGAAGGAACGAACGGCGCGATAAATCGACTCGTATTTCGTTTCGTATCGAGTTGAAAAAACCCAATCAGTCGTTGATGTACCCTATATGACGTTTGGGATACAAAAACGCGATAGAGCCCGCGCCTATGTTCACGAAAACGGATAACTACTTGGTTTTCGTTCACACGCGTGCGCTTGACATAACTTACGCGAGAGTGGCGACGGGCCGTGTTCACACAACGAGCGTACGCGACAATAGTCCCGACGCGCCGGCACGTTCGATCGCGTTCGCCATTCGGACGGGTCAACAAATAATCCTACAGGATATTTATATACGAGAGGTCGCCGAAGCGGGTAGGTTCTCTTCCCACTGCCGATCCAAAACTGTAAAAAAAAAAAAAAAGCGGGACGGCGCGCTCGCGTGTGCATTCGTGATAAACGGTCGGTGACACATCGTTCCCACGGCCGTACGTATTGCGGAATTTACGTATATATAGCGTGCGTATATTTGCGTAAGTATCGTCGGCGACGCCCTACCGGGTCCGCGGCGAACAAATATTTGGCGACGCGATTCCTTTGGGCCGTTATCAAAGACGTTTGCGATCGCGAAATGTACAATTTTGTGACGGTTATCCCCCGGCCCGAACTCGTTGTGACCCGTGTAATCGTCAAAAGAAACGACGCGACGAACGCGTTCGGTGAATTCCGATTTCGTATCGACGTATCGTTTTGCTCTTTCGTTATTTATTCGCCCGAATAGTATTCGAACGCCTACGATCGCTGTAATTTCGTTACGGGTCGCCCGTGTCCCCTCCGGTAATCGTCAGTACCAACCCCGGCGTTTACTATTAGGCACACATTCGGGCGACCTATAAACCGGAAAAGGCAAGAGTCGGCCCAAATTCACGTAAAAATTCCTGAGATCATTACGCTCATCTTGCATCGTCGAACTTCCTAAAATTAATTAACGTTTGTATACTAATTAGGTATACACGGCTTGTTTATGTTTCAGACTCAACATCGTCCATTATCCGAACAAAATTTGACGAATACGCGCTTTTTATTTATTTCGACTCCACGTTTGCGCGCCGGTGAAAACGCTTACCGAATCGTTTTTGTTTTACTCGTCGAGCACCGTGTAGAAGTTTATAGTTTCGAACACGACGACCAAACGTCGGAAATTAGAAACTTTACAAACAGGACGAAGATAACCGTTTGTTTCTAGTTTTTTTTTTTTTAGTTGCTCTTAATGTGACGAATTTTTCCCGCAAACTATAACGACATTTTATCCTATCGCGGGCTTCTGCAGTTCGATCACTGTCATTGCGTAGCCGACACGTTGTTTCGTTACAAGCAAAACGAAATCGTTATCAAAAGACGTCGTTTTCGGGTTTCGATGGCATGCCCCTATTCCATCACCGCTCGGTAACTTTATCGATGATTTTTCGATCGTATGTTTCGCGGTCGGTCGTGCACGATCTTAGGAAAACGTATTTTTGTTATTTTCTTAATTTTGGTAAATTCGACGTAACTATTCGTAAGGCAAATACAAATTGTTTCGAAAATTGTTGTGTGTATGTACCGAACGCGTCTCCCCACCGACGGCCGTAACGTTTTAATTGCTCCAAAACGACCTATTGATTGAAAAGATTACTTTCGACCAAACGACGGAATACTCGACGTTGATTTGATTTATTATATATTTTATCGTTATCGACACGCGAAAACAACATTTTAGTTAACTCGGTTATAATACAATTTTTTATGCATCTTTGATCCGTAAATCCTAAATTGTGTACCTTATAAAATTGTCATTTTATTTAAAATTACAAAAGAAGATTAAATTAATATGAAAAGAGATACTTATCTAAATCAGGGCACGGGAATAACATTTTATTATAAGTATTATACATTTTCTCTGTTAGAAGTAAAAATTGATATTTCCTTTTTAAAAATTATTAAAAATTTAATTTGCTTTGAAAATGTTAACCAGATAATAATTTGTTTACGAATTTACACTTAAAAATTAACCTCACTTTAACTTGTTAAATTATTGATGTCCATGCTTGACATTTGATATAAAAATTGAAAAATTACATTAATTCAGTTATTCTTTACAATTTCGGTAGGATAAATTTAATATTTAAGTTATAATATTTTATATAGATTTTAAATAATTTATATTAAAAATGATTTTTAATCGCCAAATTTTGCGAAACATTTATTAAAATTTCCATAAATATTATTTCAAAAGGAGAAATGTCCATTTTAAAAACATATTACATAAATACTGGCTGTGTTACAGCGCGTTATATTATGAACATAAAATATTTAGCTTTTTTTTCGGGAATTGTAATATTCTTGAGTATATTTGAATTGTCTGTACTCGTTTAATTATAGCGAATAAATTTTACAAACACGCAAATGTGTTCGTGGTACTGAAAAAACGGAAATGTAAAAAAAGCAACGAAAAGATAAAAGTCCCTAAGACTATGTTATTCATGGTAAGTATAGTGAACGAGGTTTCGGTCGTTCCCGCGGACGCTTTTATTTTGCGGTAGGGACATTATTGTCGGTCTCACTTGGGGATTCAATTAAACAATTTGTATTACCAAGTCTTAAATAAAAAACGAACCCTGAACGCGCGTATGTTATATAAATCTCAGTAAGCGAGTTTGCGCACAAAAAGATGTCGCTCGAGTTTAACTTGTACAGTTTAATTTTCGTCATATTTTTCGAAAAATTACCGTACGTCTCTCCCTTAAATGTTTATATTATCCTACGCGAATATTTAATACGCACTAACCTGACCCGTGAACGTACATAAACGACGTAATATTTTAGGGTCGAGAAAAAAAATGTTTATAATATGCCGTTGTTTCGTTAAGGAAAGAAAACAGCGAAATTATACCTTCGAAAAGTAAAAACCGGAAAATAAATAATAAATTTCGAGCGATTTTTTTCGTTTATTTTGCCACTTAATCGAGCCTCGTATATTCTCTTTATATATAAATAGCGCGATTTTTAGTATATTATAATTAGTATACACAATGATGAAGCGGCGTATTTGGGAAATTTACGTTTATGAAATTTCGGAGGGGAAACAAATTAAAAAAGTTTTTCCGATACGTAACGCTATTATATATATTGTATACGTGCCAGAAGGCGGTTGGTGAGAACGGATGGCCTCTGTTTGTTTGTATATAAAATCGTTCCGTACCGCGTGTTTGGCGAATCTCGCGTATTATACGTAAGACGACGTCGCCGATAATCTACGATAATATTCCAAAAAGTACGGGAGGACAGCGGTTGGGGATGAGTGGGTGTAATCGATTTTTTTCGTACGTATTACGTGTCAGGCGTATAAACCGTACGTGCGTTCGTATTGTTGTTGTTTATACCGAAAATTTAGGACGCGATATCACGTCGGGTCATCGCGGTTTTATAACGGCGTTCCACGTGTCCGGAGTACAATAATAAAAAATAATTATAATATTAATAAATTCGAACACGGATATACGTTACAGTACCGACGTGTACGCGTTTTCGCTAGTAAAAAAATACGAACGCCGTAAAAAAACACAATACTCGCCGTATATTGTCGTCGTTACGATTATACGATTATTTTCAATTATCGTTCCCGTAACGCCAATTGTTATCAGCAATGAACGCTGGCATACGCTTTTCTAAAATCATAATGTTAAAAAAAAAAAACGTATTATCGTTTAATGGGCCGTTTTTTTTTTTCATTACCGTTTCCACTGAACCACGAAAAAAGTGACTGCTCCAACGTTTTAAACTAATAATGGACGTCCGTACCGAAAATGAAAACGCGTTTATCGATAAATATCGAACGCGAAAATATCCGCCACCATTCGAAAGCTAAAAGTCTCGACATATTTGTTGAACGTATAAGAATCAGAAATATCGTTTCAAAAATGGTCTTTAAATAATCCCTAAACGGTTTAATAACGAACGGAGGAAACGTCGAAATAACTTTCGGCGAAAATTTCGGCGGATAATCGCTAGCTCGTGATAAAAATAATCGTTTTTTCTCTCTCTCTCTCTCTCTCTCTCTCTGTCTCTTTTAATATATACACACAGTTATCGTTCGGAGAAAAGAAACAAAGAATAATTAACCAGACTTCTCCGGGTAGAAATTACGACCGAAATTGACGCGTTTTAGAAATATAATATGCTGAATAACGCGACGTAAACTTTTTATTATTATTCCGTAAGGTCCCGGACTAAAAAACGAAAAAAAGAAGAAAGAAAACAACGAAAAATATTACGCGCGGATGATATAATAAATACACTTGTCCGATATTTAACGCTAAAATATTTAAACGGCACGAGTACACGTTGGCGTGTAACGACCGCGGCAGACGTCGCGTTATTATTTTTCGTTTTTTTTTTTTTTTTGTTCTAACTAAATGCGTTTTAACGATTTTTTTCTTCTCGCGAAAGTTTTCTCGTTTTAAAATCTTATTATATAGTCTCTCGCGATTCGCTCCGAGAATACGTTGGAACGATTTCCGCGGTCTTGCGCGTCCATTATCGAGATCGATTTCGACCGCCGAAAACGATAAATTAATTTAAAATTGATTAGTAATTTCCCGAAAAAAAAATTCGTAGTACACTACGCGTACGTGGTATATAAATATCGTAGGGGAAAACGTGAAAAAAATTACCCGGGGCGTTTCACAAGAACGAGAGACCGAAGAAAAAAATAATAAAATAATAAAACACCGGCGTCGTTGTAACGACTTTTTGCCGTCGCGAGATAAACGGAGAACGAATGCGAATAGAACAGCCGCGGACGGCGAGGGGGAAAAACAATTAATTTAAACTTTTAATTAGGCTCTCCGCGGGCCGAAAGAAAGGTGGGGGGAATTTTTTCCTTTCGCTCCAAGCGGGACGTACGCTTCGCGTAAGTGGCTCGCAAAGAACAAAAAACACCGCGGTAGGTGTACGCCCGTAAGTACGCGGTGATGGGAAAAGTTTTTTCTTTGTGTTTCGCGCAACGTTGCGGTTTCAAATTATATATTAAAATCTCGACATTTTCGTGTGATAAAAGTCCTTCGGATCGCGCACTCGTCAATTTCGTCGTCGTCGTATATTACGGGCCGTATAACGCGCACGCAGATTTATACCGGTCTGCACGATTATCTAGGCTATTACGCGACAAAATGCCGAGTTCGTTTCGGGCAAACACAAAGTAAACCGATTCGTTACGTTCCATCGAGTTCACGGTTAATTGTGCCGATTGGTTTTTGACGAAATTTCGCGAACGTCTTCGTACACTTGACGCACGTTCGTTTTTGAAGCGATTAAGACACCTTCCGCTCGTTTTTTATACAAACGTAAGTAAATCTCTTAGGATTCTCTAAGCGCTTACGAAACCTAATTTTGAACATACTCTTAAGAATATATCGAGTTCGCGCGGGGGAATCTGAAATAAAAATGCCTATATACAAGCAGCAGCTCACCTATCAAAATGTGCGTTGTTATTTTAATAACTGTAACCCGGAACTTGATGATCGAACGAATCTTTCGGAAAGTTTTAAGTTATTTAGAAACGTCGGGAAACGGTTTCAATCTACGCCGTTAAAATGTTTAATAAAAACGCCATTGTTTACGTTCGACTCCGTCAATGTATGTTCAATACGGTTAGCGTGTTACCCAACGGTAAACGTTTGTCGTCAGTTACCGTCGTCCATTTTACGTACGTTACGAAATAATAGCGTACGGCCATTAGCAGCCAACGACTTCCAAGCAAGAACAATCGGGCCCCGTTTATTTCGGAATTCTCGAGCTCCGCGTTAAATTAACGTCGGCAACGACGGCCATACAAATCAATTTAATTGCGTTCGAATTAAATCTGAACGAAAAATACTACTAAAAACACAAACGCGTCTGTCTAGGTAAATAGGAAATGTACGGTTGATTTTTCGTAACCTCGTTAGATCGCTTTATACGGTTAAACGTGTCGGAGAAAAAGCTAAATGTGAGACACGAACGATTTGATAAAGTAGTCAGCCGGCGGTAGCGCTTAATTGGCGCGTCCGGTATGTTTAATTATTTTGAGTCACGACTCCGGTTCCTCATTAACCTTTTAGGCGGGTTACCTGGAATAGATTCGGGGGCTACAGCGGCGACGAGGATTAGCGGATTAGAATGGTTCACCAGTCGGACACGGAATACCGTGTAGAAATTATAATCGAAAATAATAATATAACGGTTTTTGCCCCCCCCCCTCCCCCATCCTTGCCGTGAAAATTAATTTAATTGTTTATAACGCGAACGAACGTCCGTCGAACGATAATTTCCCGACAATTTAATTCGACGATATTCTTCCCCGTCCCACGTTCGATAGCGTCCTTCGTGCCTTCAAAATAATCGCCATTGCATTATATCGTCGTGTCGATTATTAGTTTTCCTATACGCCGTCGATTTTAACTACGTACGTGTCGCTGGCACTTTCGTGCGAGATAAGTAGGGCATAGACCACTTGAGTAGAGTGTTAGCCCATACAGAGTATTCGGAGCACCGCTAACTTAGAAATTCGAAAATAAAACGGTTTAACACCGTGCTATCATTCCGAACGATATTTCGTCATTGAACCGATTTGTCAGGCTGCATCCGATTCGTCCACTTTAACGCGCTCCGCGGTTTAGGATTTATTACCATACATGTTGCCCCCACTTTGTTCTGATTTTCAATCGCGTACCCGTCGGTTCGACGGGGCAAACCGCATCCGCGAATCCCGAAGTGTAACACAATGTTTTCAGTTTCGAAAACAATTCGCCGACAATTTCCCATCGCGTTACGGTTACCTCCGTCGAACGCACGGAACAGTATATCAAAGGTGGGGGATGGGGGATAAAACCCGAACGTGAAATTCGTTAAACGTTATCGTACCCTACGTCCGTATTAATTCCTCCGGTTCGTTTTGTTTTTAGGTAAACGGTTTTTTGTTTGTTTTAGTGTCCGAACTCACCACGGCGCGTTACCCGTAAAACGGCTCACGAATCCAGCTCGCTCCCTTGCTCCGTGGAAGTCGTTCTATACGAAGGACAAGGTTTTCACTGAATTGGTGTACGCGTGTTTGCCAATACGTTCGGCTCACGTTTCCGACACGTTTCGTAACGACGTATATATCGAACGCGCGCAGTATCGGAATATTGCAGTATAAATCACCCTACCCTCCCACTCGTTAATTCCAACATTTTCTGGCGCCGACGCCCCTATTCGAGGATGGTCTACGACGACGCGTACGCGTACTTGAAAATCATTTCGGCCGTTGTTTCGTCCGGAAAGAGCGTGGCCGAAGTGGTTGACGCGTAAAAATTTTAAATCGACGCGGAACGTTTGACGATCGCGTCGCGTACGCTACATCGATAACCGGCCGTGTTTGATTTCCACGCTGCCCGAAGTACCGGCCGCCGTACAATACGGCCGATCACGCGAGATAATCGTCGCGTTGTTCGTACCGCCGAACGTGCGGAGGGTAGCCCGTTATGTATGGGCGCAATCATGGCGGTCCTGTTGTACTATTGGTGTAGCGAACCGACGCGTTTCCGATTTTGCCGGTTCCATTGGCGTCCAGCAACGTCCGTTTCCGGCGCTCCCGATCGAGTCGCGCATCACAGGAACGGAGCGGATACGAACTACGATCACAATGCGTAACGCGGGCCGTTCGACGACGGGCGGCCGGTGGACTTGCGCGAAAACACGACGGAATCACGATTAGACATTCGCCGAGTCGAAAAACCCGACGACGGATGAGACGGAACGGGTCGGCGTTTTAATATATTTAATTGACGCGCGTGTACGGCACAATGTGCCTAGTAAATAACGTTTTCGACGAATTAATTAGCAGTTCCGCAAAAACGGCGCACGTAAAACGCCACACACACACACACATTTCGCGCGTATATATGGCCGCGGGTATGCCGTACCGAGTCGGACGTATAATATTCCATTAGTTATGCCGCGCTAATTGCGTCAGTTCATTTTAGTATCGGGCGCGTACGCGAACACCGACCTTTTGTTTAAATTACGCGTAAGGTACACACTATCTATCCTCGTACTTTGTGTAGTACGTATTACGTAACAGCGTGCGTGTGTGTGTGAACGTGTTTTTTCAACGAGTCTCTGGGAATAGGCCAATAAGTCTCGTACTGTTCGGGGGGGGGGGTCCCGTATAAACTCGCCCGATTTCCGAAAAAGGTAGCCCGGTGTAGTGGACCGTGACGGGCGAACGAAGGGTGGACGCGTTTAAGCTCGTGACGAATTTCCGGAAGACAATTATTAACGCGGGCCGGAATCGAGGGATTATTTGTTCGCGCCATCGTCCGGGTTTCGCCGAATTTGTATACATAAATACACACACACACACACACACGTTTCTCCCGAAAAGTCGCTCCAGTTTGCCGGCTGAAAAACAATAACGAAACATTTTTTTCGTTATTCGACTCGTTACAACGTACAATTTACGCGTAATTTAATATTATCGACGGATTGTGAATAGTAAACGGTATTATTATATTGTCGCCCGACGTATTTTAACGAATTTATCGACCCGTAAAACCCGTAGAATGCGGAATACGCCGGCTTTCGACGTAATTACGTTAATCCGTGTATTATAATAGTAGCGACTCCGTCGGACCACGGTTTGACGAAACGGTGGAAATCATATACGCGAGATTTATATGTTGGATTAATTTGACCGTGACTTTAGAACACTTGGGGAGACGCGTTCAAATATTCGATTCGTAGATCAGAAACGTGTTTTCAACTATAGACGACCGTATCGTCTACGCCGAAGGATTCGTTTCCTCGTAACGTGGGAGGTTCGTCAGCTCTGGTAAACCGTGCTGGACGTCTCGGCCGAAGTAAGGGATTTCTAAAAGAAAAAAAATCGTTCGCTCTCCGAAAATATCGAACGGTATTCCAATTCCGTTCTTTCGTACAGAAATACGATATCGTTCCGTTCCGGTCAATCGAACCACGACGTCTGTTCAAAATATCACAGTACGCGCGTTCACGCGTCGCGGTCGTACCGCCGCCTTTTTCAAAAATGGCGGCGGGAAAATCCGAGAGCCCCTGATCTGATTAGCCGTTTCGAAATAACAGAAAACGCCGTCGTCGTCGTCGTTCGAGCCGCGGACGTAACAACTTCGGATATAATTTAATTGTACGAAACCTCTACGTGTTTTGAGGACGAAATTTTGTAAAAAAATCTAGGGGCGGGGAGAGGGTCGGTCGTCCTACGTGTGGACGGTGAGAAAGTGTTGCAATCGATAGTGTTACGTGACCAATGAAGCAGGCGTCGGATATCGTGATTTTCGTTTACGACGAAACGTCGGAATTTTAAAACAACGGCTCGTTCCGGTATACTCACGGAGAGGGACAAACTCTGCCCTCCCCCCAACACCATCGCCGTTAACCTGATACGCGTTTTCGAAATATTTTCAACCCGGGCCGGGTACCCGCGACGTGATAATATTGTCACTGGGATATTTGTACCGCGGTTCAACGAATATTCAATCGCCACCATACTTTAAAGAGTCGCCCTATCCACTTACGACGGGTGAGTACCGACGGCCGAAACGGTAGTCGCGTTCATATTGGTTTTCGGCATGCCCTGGACTTATTGATTACCATATTGCGTGGCACCCGTGACCCGACCGAAACGTGAACTGGCGAATAAAATCTACGAGTATTGTTCCGGCGGAATACGTGAATACGAGCGCGCGATAATAATAACAGTTATCACAATAGACGCGTTCGTATATACCGCACGTTCGGTATAACGTATACCGCATCGCGGTCCGACATTTCGGCAACGCGCGTGTTTCGCAAAACGCAACGTTTCTAGAACAAAACTTTTCCGCGTTAATCCGTTACACAAACCTACCGCAGCCACGTCAATGTCATACACACACTAAGTATTACTATTACTACTACTACTACTACTACTACTATTATTATTACTGTTACTATCTATCCCCCCCTCCTCCCGGTAGTAATTTCAACTTTTATTAAAGTGGGTCAATTTTCGAAATTTGCCGACTCGAAAAATAGTCCCTGAGATAACTTCGTTAATAGTCCGCGTACACAGATGGTCACAAATACGTCGAATTTTATAAGAAAAACTACTGAAAGTAGTAAACTACCGAAGTTATAGTGGGTATCTTGTAGCAGACCACCAATTGCATTCAACCGTACATTTTTTACGCGTAAAAAACTGCGCACCGAAAACTGAACCGAACGACGTCGATCACAAGCTTCACCGATCGACGAATCGATGCTATTGTTTTCGTTTCCCGGCGTACGCGCATTATTTACGGTACACGAAAGTACGGGAACACTTAACGACGGTATCGCGCGACGTATGGCTCGTATCGATTGAAACTGCGCTTTATTTTACGATCATTGGGCTCTGGAAAGTGACGCGTTAAGTCCCCGCGCATAGGCATTTAATCAAGAAGTGATTTTGGAATTTGAACAAAATACATCGACAAAGACCGGGCAACGAAGTCGAACACGGCGTGTAATGATTTTGCGGTATAAATCCGATATGGCGCCGACGGAATTTACCGACTTTATACAGTTTCACCGTCAATTTCACCGCGTAAAACAATCCGTGGGTAAACAATTCAAACATAATCGATAAACGATATTTTCTCTTCACTTAATTTATACAGGTGGTACGACGAGTGGTGCCGCGCTACGTTATTGAATAATTCCCGCGTAGTTAACACAACGAAAATTGTTATTTTAAACAAAAAGTCGCGTACCGCAAAAGTAAATCGATTATACACTAAACGTTATCGTACCAAAGAGAACACGTAAAACGTAAATTTAAAATGAAAATAAGCTTATAGTACATTGTAAATGAATTGTTTTAATTACGGTGAATCATCTCGTTGAAAACCCATCGTTTACTATATTTAATATATAGTCGGGTTAACGTAAGTTTTAGATGTGTGTGTTTAGATAGAAACTTAACTATTCCTAATCGGGACTTTGAACGTTTAAACTCGCGGTTTATGTCCCCGAGCCAAATCGCGAGCACACCGCTTACGTCGAAATTTCCTCTAGACTTGGCGTTCGAAATTCGGAATTTTCGGAATATTTCGAGCGTCGCGCGTCTGTAACGTACCTTAATTGTAAAAATGGAGTGTTTTCCTGAATGAAAACGTTAGCGTTCGCGATTATTTAGGAAAACGGATTGTTCGAAATTATAAAACGAAATGAAAATAAAACGAGTACGGTTGCGTAGCAGACGCGCAACGATTGTTTTTGGAATACGTTCGAATATACAGTTGTATAGGTGTACCGAACGCTTCGCGTTACACAATTTTTTTTTCTTATATCGATACTATTCGATTTTCCACCTTACGAAGAGGATAAATAAGAATTGACTTTAAAAATAATATAAATAAATAAAACCGTTATGTACCGTTAAACTATTATAACGAGGGTTTACGACGACTATTGGACTATCGATACAATTGTTCTGGACTTCGCAAATGGGACGCTTCTAATTTGTATAAATGGTTACCGGACGAACGTCGACTGTTTCATTGGGTTGCATTATATACGTATAAAAGACGAGAATAGGGGGGGGGAAATTGAAATTACTTATTCTCGAACGTATAGGCGTAATATAAAAATATTATAAAAAAATTAAATTAAAAAAAGTATCGTACACTTTTATTCGAGAACTTTACGAGAACGTGTTGCACACGAATTCAAAGCGAAGCGGCTGTAGTGCTTTCCCTCACGCTCGACAAAATCGTACGTACGGCGTGTAAAAAATCGCTCGAGACATTGTTGGTATATACACGAGCGCGTAACCGTATTTCGCGGTATAAAACTCGTTTATAATAACGTTATATTATAAACTCCCAGCGGCGCGTAAAAGTTAATAACGATAATAGATAGCCGCCCCTCCGCGTTATGTATATAAACATCGCGATTGTTGCGGGACGGGGTTGGTTATATTAGGCGGCCGTGTTCGGTTTGAAGATGATGGCGGTGCCGTGGGCCGCGACGACACTCGAGCGCCGCGTGATTCCGGCCCGGATACCGTTGAACGGTCAACTTAATAAACACGAGCGGCGCGTGTACACGTGTAAAAGTATTTACATATATATACAGTGTAAAAGTATATATATATATATATGTTTACGTACTCGTTGAACGCCCGTAAACACTCGGCCGTGTACGGTGCACCGTTGAAATAATTCGACGATTGCCGCGGCGATTCGTGCGGACGCGAATAACTCGCTACGGTACGAAAGTTTCACCGCCGGCGGGAGCTTCGTCAGTGACGGGCCAACCGGTTTTCCGACCGTTTTTTTTTAACGCGCTATTCTTCGTCAAGTTGTCGTCGGGCCGACGCGTCTAATTACGTTCCCGGTTTGAACGCCAAAAGTCGTACGAAAAATTACCCTCGTCGCTATTCGCGCGGGTCGGTCCGTGATCTATACGATCCACAAGGTCACTATTTTATTTACGGCGTCGAAAACCGATCGGATTTTAAGTCACTTTTTTCCACCCGTATATATATATATATTCGTATTTACCTTCGAATTAATAATTTACGTAACGACCGTTTTCATTTTTATTTTCGGGCGTATTATTTCACGACTAAAATACAAATAATTTATTATTGATTAGAGTCGAAAGTTTAGTTTACAGTGTAGTAACTTCGCGTTCAAATATGCAACACCAGCCGCGTAATATTTCCCTTCCTATGTCGCAGACTCGGTGGGTGCCGCCACGGCGTCGAATACATTTGAACGATTCTAGAACGAACTTGAAATATTGAAACGACTATCGTCCGATGTTTTCATAAAAATAAAAAACGACATTCGAAATTGTGTTCGCTTCGATAGGTCAAATTTGGAAACAAAACGTCGTTCGATATCAATCGCGGATGTTAGATAAGACGTCCAACGATAACAGTCGAAAGGCGTCGACAATAACCGCCGTTATATTGTGAAATCGGTTTTAGTGTTATTCGAACTCGGATTTTATAATTATATTATAAAAGCGTCGACGAAAACCAAAAAAAAAAAAAAAAACTATAGCGGAATAGTGGAAATATTTATCGGGGGAAGAATGGCATTCGAACGATATGGACGGTCGTGTTTAATTTTTTCGTCGCGCGCGCGTTTTGGATTTTTTTTCGCTAGCGGCCCGGGAATTCTCGGACCACTTTACAGCCGTATGAGAGCAACGGAACGGAACAAATAATAATAATAATAATAAGAATAAGAAGAAGAAGAGAGACAAAATGAAATTCTCTCGTCCGTCGAGATTCGAAAACCACTCAATAGGGACGGCACGTACCGGCACGAAGAGTGGGTGATGGACGACCGGGGTAGAGGAAACGGAGGCCGAGCAATCATTCACTACCCGTGTCCCTTCCCCCCCCACCCACGGCTGTTGCTCGTCAAAGACCCGACGCTCGTAAGATGAAAATGACACCGGATTGATGATAATACACTGAGCCGCCGTCACGTCGTCGCCGG
Organism: Geopemphigus sp. TES_GeoC_2020; assembly: GCA_025469175.1. Taxonomy (NCBI): domain Eukaryota; kingdom Metazoa; phylum Arthropoda; class Insecta; order Hemiptera; family Aphididae; genus Geopemphigus; species Geopemphigus sp. TES_GeoC_2020. Next base: position 89,714 of record JAIPRN010000081.1, read on the forward strand.
ATCCATGACTACTAAACGTATATCGAATAATTTTGAAATTCCAGCCGGAACATACGCCGTATACAAAATACGGTTTCTTTATGTATTCTATGATTTCGTTTTTCGTACTCGGAACTTCGTCTTATATATATATATGTGTGTATGTGTATGTGTATGTGTGTAAAGAAATACAATATACCGTCCGAACAAACTATGTACGCAACGTAAACTTAAAATTGTAAATTTCCGCGAGCGTATACGGACGGCGGCGAATTAGATTTCGTCGAATTTCGAATTCAAGTCACGCGTCACATTCGGCGGCGTAAAGACGCGTACTCGAGTAAATGTATACATACACGTCGTACCATTGGTTGGCCGCCTGATTGAATACGAAAACCACGAAAAAACAGCGGGTAGACCGACGGCGGTCAACCTAACCCGACCACGTTGTTACCGGGTATATGGTTGTTATCGGAGTAAACGAAAACTAAACGATAACGTTTTCTAGCGTCCCGTCGCGTGCTAACGGCACACCGAGTGATTTATTTCAAAAACGGGTCGGCGTCCGGGTCGTGATCCGACCGTGTACCCGTGTAACGGACGACACGCGGACATCGATCCCCGTCGATCGTACGGAAGCCAAGATTACGCGAACACGGGTGTGGCCAACGTTCTGGTGTTTACGTCCCTTTTGAAACGTGACGGACGCCGACGCGAGAGGCGTACGACCGTTGGAGATTTCGGTACCAATGGGGACCGAAACGGTAACGTCCGCGGTGACACGGGCGTCCGTAACCGAACCGAGACGCGACCGAGCTATTAGCGTAGCGGAACGACGACGAGCGGCACTTACCGGTGAACGTGTAGAGGGGCGTGAACGGGACGGCCAGCCCGCAGAGCATGATGTCGGACACGGCCAGGTTGACGATGAATATGTTGGTGACGGTGCGCATGTGTTTGTTGGCCCAGACCACGTAGACGACGAGCACGTTGCCGAACACGCCCAGCGTGAATATTAGCAAGTAGACGACCGAGAACGCGGACTGAAACACGTAGTCCTCCACGTACTCGCGCTCGATGGCCTCCGTGTAGTTGGCCGAATGCGTGCCGTTCGCGGCGCCGCCGCCCGGTCCGGTGGGCACGTAATATATGGGCGGGAACACGTTCTGCGGCACGTTTTGAAGCGCCTCGAAACCGCCGACGACGCCTCCGCTACCGTTGGCCATCGTACCGTCTAGTCGACGACGTGTTGTCCGCTCGTTTTGCTCTACGTCCCTTTTACGATGGCCGACGACATCGCCACCGCCGCCGCCTCAGCCACCGTTCGCGTCATCCAGCCGTTGTCAACCGATCTGTGCGCTAAAACAGACGACACCGTAAACTATCGTTCGACATCGGGCCACTAGACACTGATCGACCGGACGGTAACCTCCGACCAAGGGTTAGGTGGTTGGTTGGCGCGTTGCCGGTTAATTGACTTGGCGTCGCTTCCGGCCGGTTCGCTGGTTTTTTAGACGGTACTATACCGTACGATTTTATTGTACTTGGCCGGTACGACGACGCGGTTAATACGAAAAGGGGATTTGGAAATAATACCGCGTCTCCGTTTACCGGTATGTCGGCGGTAATTTATTAATAAGCCGACGCCCGTCGTTGGCCCGTGCGTAATATTACGTCGAGATCATTTTTAATCGTTCCAAGAATGTAACCGAAACCCGATTATTAACACCCTTTTTGGTCGCAAAACGCGTGTATATATATATATATACAGTTATATACAATGCGATTTCGTTACGTAAGGATCCACAAGTTCGCGGGATATTTCCGTATTTGCGAAAAATTCACGTACGATCCAACGGAAAAACTCCATAGGCAATACATTTTCGTAACTCTATAAACGAATACGTTAATAGTTATTCGCGGCTAAAACGACGCGTTTGAAAAAAAATACGTTCGTCTTTTTTGGCTATTCGCGGTGCCGTCTTGTAGTTTAAAGCGATTTTCTTTTCGACAAAACAATCAAACCCTCCAAAATTACCAACTTAATAAATCTGTACAAATCGAAGACAATGTTTTTAAATGTCGCGCTTTATTCAAACGCTGTTATCTTATAAACTCCTCGGCGTTTAACGATCGTCAACGTACAAATTGTTATTCTAAATGTACTTTATGATGAATATATTATTAACGTTCTGTTACAATACGTAAAACAATCGATTGAAAAATTGCCTAAGCTCCGGTGTGCTTCGTACGATCATTTACGCGCTATTATGTTTCAACGATTTCTCGATCTTAAATATTTTCGGTCGCGAATCGATTTTCGATACTTCGAGACTCGAAGAGTGTCGAAGCGATTTTAAACTACCGACAGTTTCACCGTTTTACGCTACGTTTCTATGCTCCTTGTTTTTTTCTGTTCCCGCGTGTTATGCCTTCGAAACGCGTATATTGCGAAATATGCGTATTTAAAGTTATTATTTTCGCAATCGTGTTCGGCTCAACGTGGCGGTAGCATTTATGGCGAACGATCGTAGACGTGATGTAAACCGTGCCTAGTGAAATGCCCGATATTTTGTTATCACGATTTTCTCTCGTACGACGAAATTTTTAAAATTTAAATTTAAAAAAGAAACGATTTGAAGCGAAGACGGAAAAATTGAAAATATTAAATAATTAACGGGCGTATGCGCGACGTAATTTCGAAGGAGTGTCGAAGTATTTAGAGGGGTCGCAGGATTCGCGATATTTTAATCCATCGCGCGACGGTAAATTATAAAATATCGGTCCGCTCGATTAATTTTTCCGTCGACGATAATAATTATAAGCGAAAAAAAACGTAATGACGGAACTATTTGACGGGTCATCAAAGTATAACAACGCGTAATATAATGCGACGTGATGCTGAAACGTTAATTCGAAAGAACGATTTTTAGTTTTTTAATTTTCTTCCCTCCAACCAAAAAACAAAAAAAAATCAACTCGCCACGCAGTTTTTCGCACATCGTTCCGGACAACGTTTAATGTTTATTTATTTATTTTTACGACCCTGCAATAACTAAACTACTCCTGGACGAAAATCTATCGATTTTTCTGTCCGGGACCGATGAAACGCTCGTTTTGAACTTTGTTATTATAAATGGTATTATTATTGTCCGTCGGCACCAATTGACTAATGTGCCGGTTAAAAGCGCGACATTTTCATAAAAACGTGAATTATCAAGTCAGCCCAACGAAATAAAGTAACGGGAAATTACACAACCACCTTATAGAACACGCTCGCCGCACCGATAAACCCGAACGACGTCGCCGGTTTATTAATTAAAAACGTATTCGACCGTGTCGATATTTTCGGAATAACACGTCTGGAGCTGTCGGATTACTGCGCGAGCTCACGCCCGAACTAATCGGGACGATGATAAGCGTTTATCGGTGTAGAATTGTTCCGAAATTGGTAAAAAAAGAAGCCGAAAATATATTGTCGTCGTCACCCGCCGATCACTCTCGTATAACGTTCAGGCTAGTGTTCAAAACACATTTCCGAGGAACGTTTCACGAGCCCGAATATGTACGAACAACACGCACGTAAATGAACGTATCGGGAAATCGATTCGCGACAGCCGAGGGATCCGCCCTGATACAAATTAATAATAAACGATAACGCGATAGGACAATCGACCTATTCGACCACCATTCGTTAAATACGCCGCTACCTGACCGCTTCGTATCGACTTACACGTATTTGACCGTGTAACGAAACCATGGTCCCGGTAACATCGAAACGTTTCGTACGGCCAACCATATACCGAAACGCGAATCGTATTTAACCGGCTTCTCGAACACCCACTTCGGTGAGTCTATCGCGTTCCAACCTCTGCCCTCCAGTGTATCCCTTCTAAGAGTACCAACCGCCGAAAACGAAAATATCGGATTTTTCGTACGGAACGGCGACAAAGTCCGTGTTAGAATCGACCGGACAACATTACGAGCGCGAGTTTTCAATTTGGCGGTTTAACGAATAAAATTTCTGAGCCAACGACTAAAATTGTCCTTTCCTATCCGAGTCGGGCTTCAATGTTTAAATTTTTGTAATCCATTTTTTTCCCTCGTTATTGTTATTTTTTGTTTATTTCGTTCCGTTATTTACTTTAATCGTTATAATCGTTAAACTCATACAGATGTTACGTAGAAGTTTTTAAAATATATATAAACAAAAAGAAACGAATAAAAATTCGAAACTCGATCGCAATTATCGCGACGCGGTCGATTCGAACGTTAAACTCCGACTTAAACCTAACGTTTTAACTACGATTGCTGGTCATCGTCGCAAATCCGGTCCACTGACTCCGGTCGTATACGGGCGGCACTCGTCGGGCAACTTCATTTTACTACGTTGTCGATCGATAGAGTCTCTCGTCGAAATATTCGTTTTTCAATTCGTCGAGATCGCTCAATCGTCGCGTCTTTGCTAGACCGTCTAGTGTGTATCGCGTCGTATTACACGCTGTATTATACATCGAGCCCGGCGCACGTATACGCGCACGGCGACCAATCGTAACGGGACTTGATTTTTATATGACTCGACACCTCAGTCACTTGTAAATTTAATATCGACTCTGTTGTTTCTAGTTAGCGATCTCGTTTTATACATACGCGCGTACATATATATATATTACATATGTTCTGTGTCAATCATCGTGGAACCGTCGAGTATAAAGTTACAGTCGCGTACATGATTCACGAAGTGCTTCGTAACGAATCGGGAGATGTTCTGACGTGACAAAGTAAAGTACGTTAATTTGGCCGCGACGTTTCGCGCTAATCCAAACAACTTCGAATGGTCACGATAACGTAACGACGCGTCCGCGACATTCCGACCGTTTTAAACGCTAGGGCAAATTTATCGGGAAAAGTAACGATCGCGAATTCTCGATAAAAATATCCCGAAACCCAATATTTCGACGGGCCCATAAAACGATTAATTTGCGCGATTGTTTAAGAAAATCAACGGTCAACGCGACGTGAAACGAAATTCCCGAAAACGATTCGAAAATAACGAATATCATCGTCGAATTACGAATATAATTTTGTATTTTGAACGATAGGAGCTAAACAAAATGCGTAAAAAACTTAGGTTACGTTATGCCGCTAAACGAACACAGGTATATATTTATATACTATAGCATTACGCACGAGTGTAGTAGTCGTTGCCTCAAATGTTTAATTTGTGACGTTTTTCTCCCTTTATTTAAATAAATACGTTACTTTTTTTTTTGTTCCTCCGTTCTCGTATTACCTTAGGGAGGAGAAAGGAAATGTCCCTGCTCGTTCGCAACGTATATATAATTCACAAACAATATGACGAAAATATATTTCGTTGAAAATTTTGAAACGTTTTTTAGCGAACAATATAATGTGTACGTTGAGTGCGAGTTGAGAGAGAGAAATTAACTTTTTCGTTAATCCTCCGGCCGTGTTCACAAACCGTTAATAGTATTTTTTATCGTCGTCGGTTTGTTTTCTAAATTCGATTAACATTTTTTTCGTCCGCGGTATTAGGCGCGAAGCGATCTATTCTTGACCCGCGTTTATAATTAGTATTCAAATGTGTATCGTAAATTGTTATTTCCTATGGACGAATCCCGCGACTTATTTATATGTCGGCTTATTTTATTATTTAGCTCGTTTTCAATATAAAATTTCGTATTTTGAAACAATTATCGCGTAAAATTATACGCGACGAATTGTGAACAAAGATGGTCGGCCTCTAATTGGGCCATCGTTTTAACGAGGCGAATATTAAACGTATAAATTGGACGAACCGTGACGAACGACGATTTTCGCAGATACATAGTAGTTGTATTTACGAAATATTCTAAACATTCTATTTGGAGAATTGTCGCTGCAAGTTTGGATATTATATTAGATCGAATCTCGTGTAAGTACTCGTGAATAAAGTATATTTTAATATCGCGTACGTACAGTGACGTATCCGGCGGGTTAACGTTCCGGGTACGGAATATCGGTATGAAAAAAAATTTCATTTCACGAAGAGTTTACGAAATGTACCGAAACGAAATTTTTCCGTGTATGGAAATGTATGGAAAGAAATACGTTTTATAAAAACGTCTATAGTAACGTCAATTTCGTCGACTTTGTTATTTAGTCAAAGACATTCGTACTAGTTAACGTATTATTTTCGATCAATTTCGTAACAAATGTTTGTCGTTAACCATCGGCTCGATATTTTGCTTTACTTCAACTCGAAACGCGCGTATAAAACTCTTACTAGCTGTAGATCGTAGGCACGCCTCCGGGTACGTATATATGTTTGTCGAATATCCGAACCCGATTTAATAATATCGAAAATTATCCGCGAAAACGACGATATATTACGCACATTCGAGCGTCGAGCACGCGATTTCGTGTCGAACAACTAACGACGACGACGGTAACATTTTTAGTTGCCCGTCCCGCGTCTTAGACATTATTCGGCTCGTCGTGAATTCCGCCGGGACGGAACACGGCCCGTTACGCGCCCAGCGAAACGATCGCGTCGCGACACGTACCCAACCAGAACGAGTCATCGGTGCCGCGATCTCGAAACCGAACGCCGTCGTCGACGGTTCGCGCGCGCGAATAAGCCCGCGGTACAAAACAGAGGCATCCAACTTCGTCCACGAACGCCTTCGCTTCCGGATATTTCGTCCCAATTTCGACCGTATTTCGGGCGGGCCGTCTGTTGAAACCGGCAACCGGCGCACTTCGTGTTTAGGACTCGATTTCAATACCACACCGGTCTTTCGGTCGGATCCGCACGACCGCTGGGTCCGCCGTGTATACAGTGCGCGCGCTAAAAGCGATACGTTCGGTCACGGAGATCGTACACGCCGTATTCCCAATCGACCGGCCCCGTCAATTTGGGACAATGAACTGAAAGTTCGTCTAGCCGACCCTGGTCGTCCGGTTCGAGGTAACGGATCCGCCGGTCCGTGAAATCGATCGTTTAAAAATACCGAGTATTTGTCGTGCGGGATATGGTTGTTCGGAATGTTCGTGGCGCGACCACCAACGTCGTTACGGGAAAATTAAAAAAAAATGCGACGGCCCTCAAATTCGTTTTAAAAACTGCGTACTAATAAGGACGGTAACGCGGTCGCTACCACAATCACCACACTTCGTACGTTACCATTTCGTTTAATGTTCATTTTTTCGTATTTTTTTTTCCAAAGAAAAAATCGACATTCAACGCCCGCCGTATACGCACGTGTATATATATATATATATATATATGTAAAATTGAATTGCACTGAGAGCGAGTTACGTGTGTTCGCGAGGTTATTCGTTATATAAATATAAAAATTACGCCGTTTTTAAGGTGCGTGCATTATTATGTTGTGTAGACAATAGAACGGCCTTTACCGTCCGACTATTATACACGTACACGATTCGTATCAAAGAAAAACCATACGCGCTCGGTATAAACACGTCTATCTAGGGCGCGCGATCGAATCGTGAACCGGTAGACGGACCTTACCGAACTCGAATCGCCCCAGCATCCTGACGGGGACGATATCCGCTTCCGGCAAAACGATATTTAAGTGGAACCGGGTCGTAGGTTCCGATATTTAATACGCGTTTAATTACCGATACGGAAATCGTCGTATCGTTAAGGTACACTCGCGGGAACGAAAAACAAAAACTACCGAATACTCGTGAAATTTAAACGGAATACGATTTATTACGTTAACGATAATCGTTTAAAGTCGTCGTTCGATTTAGCGCGAAGTCGGCATAAAGAAACATTGTGCTCGTTATAAACGTACGAACCGTATTATGATTACTACGCTATTTGAAAAATGAAAATAAAAACAAAACGTTCCATAATGTAAAATTATATCGATCGAAATGTCTGGTATACTTTTAGGGTAATTGTATACAATTTATGTAAAACACGAATCTGCGGAAGCATTGGGTTTGGCATAAAATATTAAACGCGGTGGTGTGTATATGCGTGTGTATGGAGAGGGGTGAATGAGGAAGGGACGAAGTCACTTTGAACTTTGTTCTAATAAAAGGTCGCGTGGGGAAAACGTAATACATTCACTGGGTTACACAAAGGTCGAAAAACGAAACCGAGTAAGTATAATATAATTTTTAAAGAACGCCCATCGATATTATTTTCGTTCGAAATATATTTTAATACGACTTTTTAATACACTTAATAGACGTTTTCGAAAACGAATCATTTTATTTCGATCGTCTAATTCGACAAATATAATTTTATAATAAACGCGCGGTCTTAATTAGATCAAACCAAAAACGAATCCGACTAATTGGTTAATATTACGAAATCGAAACGTTTATATAATGGAAACGAATTACGCGAATTACTAATATTATATAAAACAATTAAACTTTAATTAATGTTCGTATTATATAATAACGTAAACAGATAAATATCTCGATATTGGGTTAGACACGATTTCGTGAGCCGCGTACGAGCATGTTTGGCTCATTATGTTCGGGCGAGATTTATTAAAATCAATGCGTATTTCCTTAACACGACTTTTAAAACAAATTTTTCGGGAAATAAAATACGGAAATCGTTATTTATTTATTAATTTCCTAGATTCGTTATAGATATAATAACGTCTTAATTTCGATAATTTAAATATATTACGTACAACACGAATACTTAACGTTTACTTATGTAAGATAAAACGTTGTTCGTTCACGTTTTTGTATAAAAATCGCACTTTAGTAATACTTATATTTCGATCTCGGATTTCAACGAGCTCTCGTAATTCGTTAATTTTGGAACGGCGCGACGCATTTCAGGTTACAAACGCGCTACTGTTCGAATTACGATATTTCAACGGCCGTTTAAAAGTATTTCGCGGTTTCAAGAGTTTACGGAACGTTTAGTTTTCGGGTAACTTTTTACCTATCCATTAGTGGGAGTGCGCAAACTAACGGAACGATCCGAAAACTAGTGCACTCTCCGCCGGTGACGTGGTCCGAATAATCACTGTTCCCATAAAACTATACCGCGATATCTCGTTGAGGGCAAAACGAAAACGGGTAAGAGGCCACCAAGCGGGCAACGATAACAATCCGGAGAACAATATCGAAAAATCATCGCGTGTTTACTTTGGCGCGCGTATTTACGGACACAATTCGCGCCGCGAAATAACGATTTCTATACATTTCATACGAAAACTGACTTCACTGTCCGTTATACGATAAATAATACGCGGCCATAAATAGACCGAAAATTGTCGCCGAAAACCCCGACCGGGCGTATATTATTTTGTTAGCGTTAGAGTTTGGACGTAGGGACAATTGTCGTCTGCGTCTCGCGTACTACACATAAAAGCGGCACGAACAAACACACACACACGCTTAAACATAATATATATAAATACGCGCGTGCGCGTGTATGTGTGTCGGGAATAGCGTGATGTTTTTTTTTTTTTTTTTTTGGGATGGCGTAAGAAAACATTTGTAAAGATTAAGAACGACGACGACAACGGATCGCCACCATCAACGGTCCGGTTTTGGGGTCAAGACGACCTTTATCTGCAGGACGTTTCTAATAAAAGGCGTAATAAATATTGCACAGTGTGTGTGTGTAAATTAAATACGAATACGAATAACAAGTCACAGCCACCGTCGGTCAACATCGTTTTACCGAAGAATTTCTAATTTCCACAGATTCTTAGCGAACTTCAGATACAATAACACGAACAGTATATTTCTTGACTCGGGGTGTATACATATATAGACGTTCAATTTCTGGTTCTTAATAGACAATCGTCTTAATCTTAATCGGACGCTATATATTATTGCGTTGTTATTATCATCATCGTTATTATTAAGAACACACACACATATATTTATATACGTTGGGGAGCGATTGTTCGAGACCGGATAAGTACGTCCGGCTTAATAAATCACAAGGACTGACTAAAATGTATATATATATATTATCGTCATTATTGTTTGGCTAATGAATGGGATCGTCTGTACTTGGTACAAATACATATATAAGGATTATTTCGTTCCACGTATGTACGAAATGATTTTTCTTTTATCACAAACAGGACTATAAATTACGAAATTACAGTATTTTCATTTTTTTTTTAATGTCCCCCTAGCACGTTCCGTTTCATATTTTTTTTAAAATTTTCCAACTCGTCCTTAACCCGTTACAAGTTATAATTGTATCGACTATCAGTATTTAGGGTTGCAGCTATTAATAGACAAATGTTTTCGAAATAAATTTTTCGACTGTTCTTTATGTGTTTGCGGACGCTGAAACACTGCCGTTTAATAAAGAAAAATTAAATTTGGAAACGGTTGTTTTCGGTTAGTTAAATTTGAGAATTTTCGTCAAAAACAAATATTTATATATATATATTCAATGGTATAAAGAAACGAGCGAATACGAACTGTTTATACTTTCCATTCGGTAATCATAGTGACTACACACGCGTCTATTAAATTAAAAGAATAAAACGGATAACAGAGTACGTCAAATAACGGGATTTTATAGATTTGCTAACAACAATCTTTAGTGTCTCTTCGAGGATTTTTAACGCTTTATTCTATCGTTTTCGTTGATTGTTTTTAGGGGGTTTTATGGTTGCTATCCCGAATCCAAACTTTGGTTATTAGGATTTCGTCGTTGTAAATCGAAACGTCGTCTCGCCGACAAAGTTATTTCGTGCGGCCGCTTGTAAACGTGACGAACGACGACGACAACTATGGCCCGATTAAGGCGTATAATAAAAAGTACATTTCCTTTACAGCCCGACGGCATTCCCGGGACATTCTCCGAGATTCGCGTTCAGCGTGTCGTGAACGTATTTTGTACGATATTACGTAATACTTGATGTCCGACCGTCCGGAAATGTATTTCAAAGAGATTCATCGCGATCTAGCAGCCGAACGAAAAGCCCGAATTCATCGCGTATTTCTACAAAAAACCTTTAATTCGGAAAACGCGTATTGAAATTGTTAACACGTCCGTTCGTATCGTCCGCAGTCCAGTCGTCAGTGGCCGCGTATGAAACGTGGCTTCATTTTTCAATTTTTCCTTCGGTCCATTCTACGGTTTTTTACGTACACCGTGTGACTAAAGTCGCTTATCGGCAAAATATCGCGTATTTTTCGAACAACGTCGCAGTTAGTAAAGTCCCGTTCGTCGAATAAGGCCCGAGTATCGATTTTATTTCGCGTAGCTAACGGTTTGTCGCTCGTTACATTAGGCCGTTTGTTCGCGTTTACAGAATTGGCGATTTTTAATACAAACAAAACTCGCCGCCGAACCGCAACCCGATATGGTTTTTAGTGATACAAAACGCGATAACGGAAATCAATTTACCAATAGGAATTTCCCGCGAAAAATCATTATTTCCTCGTTATCTGTAACGTCGTGTGTACGCTGTCAATTAAATACGAGACGACTCGAGAGATGTTTGGGAATTCTTTTTGTTTTTATCGTCGTACGTCTTTTGTTCGTATAAAAACTGGCCGAGAAAATGTATCGAAAAAAAATTTGTACCGTGCGTCGACCGCTTCGAGGCAAACTGAAACGAGTGACATTTTCCCAAGGGGACGGACGAATGGAAGGAAAGTAGCGGAACATTCCTTTGACCATTCTGCAACGACGAAATTCTTTTTAAACGTTACGGCATAAACGACGTACTTAATGTTGCGTCAGCTCGACAAATTGGGACCAAACGACCGTTTTAGGGAACAAACGAAGTTAATATAAAATAAATTCCGGGACGAGCGAGGGGAACGTGACGTTTATGCTTAATTTTTCCAACGGCGACTATTTTGAAGATACTTAACGAGTATTCGGGGTGTAGACGTCAACGTGAAAAATCTTTACGTCAAAAATTATTCGCCACGCGTCAACGACGATCGGGAATGACTAAAAATGATTTGCATATATATGGAAAATGTATACGGATTTAAGTAAACAGACTCGACGACGGTGACGCTGCGAACTCAAACGTTGTGGGAGGCGATCGTTCATATCAAATATCCGGTCTATAGCCTGTCAAACTCAAATCCCATAGTGACGACTGTCCGATTTTTATTTTGTTTTTTTATAGCGAAATTATCGTACGATTTTCTCCTTCGGTCCGTTAAACACAACCACCCGGTTGAATAATTCGGAGGTCCAATAAAACAAATAATACGTCCTTCGGCCGCGCCACCGATTGCGTATAAGTACCGTAATAGGCGCGTACAAGAACTCGGCCGTCTCGCAAATATTACCCAAATCGCTTGACAATACCGGGGCGTATATTGTACGTTGATAACGAACGGCGTTTGTAAACGTAGATCGTAACGGGTGACGATAAACGAAGCGCGATAGCGATCATTTAACAAACACGTAACGTGTAACGATATTGGACCTATAAAAGTTATAAGACAAAACATATCGCGAAAACGTAATAACGTCGCGAGAACGTAAAACGCAATTTTATAGTGTACCTTTTATTAGTTTTTTGTTTGCGAGTAAAATGGGGCTTATTTATACCGGGAAAATTAAATTCACTAAAGCGCGGATAAAAACGTATTATCTTGTTGTTTATACTTCATCCGTTATTGACGATTTGCGTACGACACATTTGCGCGTGTCAACGCAACTCACACGGGGAACGGTTAGTTTCATTTAAATAATATGTTAGCTAGCCGAACGTTGTAGCTGCCTGCGAGGTACTCAAGTATTGAACGGCCACTTGGTTTCGGGACGTAATTTTAATCTTTTATTGAACTTTTCGATCGAGTAACGGAATAGTCGTAGGAACGTAAGCCCAATAACTCCGAAAATTACAAACCGTTAAAAAAAAACCGTTTCGGCGCGTATTTACACGAAATTGCGATTATAGAACGAAACGCCCGAAAAGTCTTACGACGTTATTTACTTGACGAACTAGAACGCTGTCCGGACCGTATCATTTTATTTAGAGCCGAAAAATTGATCGTAAAGGTATTTACGGTTAAAATTTAAATCGATTATCGATTTTCATTATACGATTTTCGTTCGAAACGTCGGTATTTACTTTTAGTTTTCGTTGAAAAATACCGAATTCTATTTTCGACAACCCCTTTCTTTTAACGTCATTATCCGTCAACATATTACGATAGTTTCAACGATAATAGCGATTATTTATTATTATTTTCTGATTAGCCGTAGTCCGCGGCAATTTTATTATATAGAAACGCTAAATATTCGCGTACCTTTATCGTCGTCCGATCACGCGTGAAATTACTAATTTATAATATAAAACACACGTACCGTGAAATGTAAATTAAGACGGGCGCCCATACAGGTATACGTTGACTACCTACCTACATTCGCCGTAAATATCCACCGGTATACCCCGACGTTATATTTCATTTCTTGATTTCCAACGATTTTAATTTTCGTTTTCGATTTTAAGTATAGGTTCCAAGCAATTATCCTATACCGGTACACGGTTCGCCAATAATAACGCGTTTCGACGCGGATTTCGATTTTCTATGATTTCGACGTTGGCTCGAGCAACGGTTTCAATTTCGAACGGACTGTATTTAAAATGGAATTCGAAATCAGTTTCGAGCTTTGATACATTTATAGTGCAATCGTGTATAATAATATTAGGTAATTAATCGTACCGGGATCCGCGCGTAGGTTTTATTCTGACAGGCGGACAGACTGCGTAAATAGAGAGACAACGTAGAGCCGAAAACGCCGTGGGAGTAGCGCGGGAACGCTGAAAAGCGGCGGAAACTGAATAATCACGGTCGGGCCTGTTGTTGAAACGAGCTTACAATTTACGTCGACGATTAGAAGGCAAATTGTTGTAGATGGGGGGGGAGGGATGACAATGTACACATTATTCGTGGAAAAAAATCTTCTCGCCGGCATTTCGTTACGTTTGTGGCAAATATTAATTGCGCGACGGAACGGTGTTCGTTTCCGGAAAATTCTCCTCGATATTGTAGTGCGCACACCGTTCGGTGTTAAATACGGTTCGTAAGTAATTTGTTTACCGCGCAAAAATTAAAAACCGTTCGCCAACAACGGATACGTATCGTGATAAATCGCCGTTTTTATAACGACTTTTAAACGTCCAAAGTACGGGGCCTTTTGTGTCACGCGAAACACGAATTAGTTATTCGACAATTTAATGTCACGTACAACGAAAAATTGTTCAAGCGACTTTCTAAAATTTCGCTTTCAAATTTAAAGGCGCCTGATATTGACGTTACGCGATCAAAGTTCTAAAGATATACCGTTACGCGCTTAAATATTACGTTATTAATAAGAAACGTAGTCAAGCTTTCGTAAATATTTCCATTTTACCGAGTTCGAAGACGTTGTTTACACCGAGCCCGTGTAAACGTACCAATTTAATAAACGATAATTAATAACGAACGTAGGCCGGGTACAATTTCAAAAACCGTTGACCCGGCGGCGTTCGTTGTCCTAATTTTTCGTTCCAAGTAAATTAATAAGACTTTTAGGGAAATAACGTTTTTTTTTTTTTTCAACCGAGTACAATTAACCAAAACGGGCGTTAACCGGCACCGAGCTCCATATAACGGCCGGGATGAACGTGTGCTTACTAACGTAAGAGTGTTTTGTCTCGATTAAAAACGGTAAGCGCGTCACGAACGTTCGAAAACGTCTCAAAAGGACCGCGGCACGTGCTCGAACGATTTATACGCGCGTACGCTTAAAGGTAGCGTACGCGTAATTAAAACGCCGTACCGTCTTATATTACGGTCCGATAACGGGCACGTTGTATCATTATTGAGGAGTGTGTTTATAACGGCACTGGGAGGGTCGTGTTTCATTAAAGTCGTACGTATCTTCGTATTATTGTACGTATAAACGGGAGCGACGGGTTCTCGTGGCAGCCGTACGACGCGAGCTCCCGATCGTCGTCTCGACGCGCGTCGTCGTAATATTAAAACGAACGTTTCACGATTGATACAACGCAGCCCGTACCCAATCGATAAGACGATCGCAGTCATTTCCGGCGGTACGGATCACAGAGTGGCTTCGTTTTATTCGCCTCGATATTTCCGCCGTCGTTTAATCGCCGTACGGTCGTTTTATTTACTACCGTGGGCGCGTGTGTGTGTGTGTGTCGTCCGTCGGACGATTCGTTACCGAACTATTGTTACTCGTTCCTCGCGTAAATATGGCGCGGTTAGGTTGTTCGAAGTGTTTGTTACACGGACCCGAAGCGTCGGACAAATTGGCGTACGGCCGACGGGAAATGTAGCACCGTCCGTAAGATCGGTCGTAAACTAGTACGACGTAATCGTCGGTCGCACCGTTCGCGTTGTTTTCGCGGACAACGTGCTTCGCGACCGCTCGTTTTCGTTTTTTATTATTCAATTTAGCCGGCGAACGATTTTTCGGATAGTAGCGCGAACGCTACGATTTTTATGTTCGACCCAATTTTCCGGCGCGCAATTTAGTACTCCCCGGTACTTTTGTCGGCACGTTTTTCGATTTCGTATTTGTTAATACGATTTTCTTAAACGTCCAGGGAACGATCGTAACGGAAACAATATCACGGCCGGGCTAGAAAATACGCTAGAAAATTGACGGCATTTTGTCGTCGGACGGCGTCAACTGCTCGATGTCTACGAGTCCGAACAACGCGTTTACAACCGACGTTTATATAACGTTCGTCAATGGAATACGACGTATTCGGTTTACGCGTAATTTGCACAGCCGCGATATATATATATATATGATGCGAACGCACGATAGAATATCCGTTATTCAATAAGACCAATGTTTGAAACGACCATGGATCGAGACAATGGCGGGTAATTATCGTAATACGTTTCCGACGGAATTTTTATTTATTTCGCGCCGTCGGCGCACATTGCGTTCGAAAATTTTCGTTTCTTAAGTTTCGATTCGACTCTTATCCACGCGACAACGAAACGTACACAGTTTCCGTTACAATAAACCACCACGGTTGTATTTAAATACGAAAATATTCGTTTCGTAACGTCGTTTACCGGAATTTTATGGACGATGTGCTGAAAATAACATCGTGTTCACGTTTTTTGTTCGTATGCATCGTATATCCACCATTTAGGGCGTACAATTATTGCCCGCGATTTATTTATAGAAAAAAATCAACATTTCGCTTATCAATTATACGGATAGAGTCTCAGAAACGCTCGAATGTTTGAGTACTGTTTGAACGTCGCGAGCAAACGACCGTTTACGTTCGACTTAAACGTTTCAAAAATGGTCAAGAGTCACTCGAAGACGAAAACAGGAGTGGTCGACTGTCAACTTGAAAAAATGATGAAACAGTCCGAAATTTCGTGCTATCACAATCGTCGTAAACGCGTTCAAGATACAATAACTACAGCGTGAGTATTGTTCAGTAAAAAGCGTTTAAAAGACGATTTAGGAATACGAAATGGTTGTGCGAAATTCGTTCCGCACGTTTTTGACCGAAGCCCAAAACGAGAAACGGAAAATCGATTGTCGTTGAACTTTTCGAACGATCTACGAATAATATCCATTTTTAATCGACGAACGTTACTGGATGTATAGCTCGGATTTTCGTTGATGATCCAGAGACGAAATAGCAATCAGATAGAACGTAACAACGTCAACGAGACTAAAAAAAAAAATCGCTAATTATTAAACGACAATTAAAAGTCACGTTTTCCGATAACGAAGGATTTATACATCGGGGAATCGTACCGAATGGACGAACAGTTAATTCCGGTCAGAATATTGAAATTTTAAAATTCGTCGAAAAATGAAAAAATTGCCGAGTAACAATGTCCTGTATGTCAGACGTCTATTGCAGTTTAGCAATTTACGGCTAGTAAAAAATTTGAACAATTTGCGTCCGATGTGACATTTTGAGGCTATTGTCGAGTCTATTACATGGACTCAAAGGTTTACGCTGTGGATCGTACGCATCAATGTCGACGCGACAGTTACTTTCGGGGCCAATCCGATAAATGGTCGCCGAAAATGTTTCCAACAGTTACGACGGATTGGTTCACGTATATGTCCGAGTTGTGTACAGGGCAGAAAATAACTAAAATTCCTCGGAGTTTATCGATTACACTTCGAACGTTCCCGGCCTATTCGAGAGCTGTTCAAAAAGGGAAAGAAGAAAACCGTGAGCGGTCCGTCCCGCTCTGACGATATCATCGTTGTCGTCGCCGCGTCCAATTTCCGACGCGAACCGTGCGAACCGCGTTGCTGTGTATAACGAACACCAACAGGTAGGGTATGTTAAAAAGAGCGTACGTTTGAAAAGGCGAATATTTCCGTTTTGCGTTTTCTTTTTTGTAATAGTGTTAAATCGCGAACGATTACGGACAAGTGGGTCGTCGAGCTCGGCGTAATGTGGCGGGCTCTGTAGCCGCGTGGTGGAAGAGTTCGCGGAGGGATAACGGACCGTGGAGCGGATTAATATCGTCGGAAAAATTCCATCCCGGACTACGCCATTCATCACTCGTCGACACACTCGACGAACTTTTTTTTCGTCTTTTCGTCCGTACGGGTTTTCGTCACGAAGACGGTTTTAACAACGACGGGACTCCAGAGGTGGCGGTGGCAATGTCGAACATCCGATTTTCCTCTTCTCCTCGACCCGGCCGCGTGTTTATATCGAAAAACCGTTACGCGATGTTCGTGCGTCGAAAGTCGAGCGTCGTCCAATACGATAAACATACTGGGGACACGAAAAAACATAACGTCAACGTGTGTGTGTGTGTGTGTGTGCGTGATCCGATCGCGTGAAAAATAACTATCCGTTTCGAAAATCGTAAAAAATTGTCGTACGGTTTTCCCGCGTAGCTGTCGTGTAGCTGGCGCGACTGCCGAAAAACGCCGACATTTCCGTTTCGTTATTTCGTCCGAAAACGCCCACACGTTCGACACGTCTATAACAACTACCGGATCAACCGAGCGTATGATTGTTTGAACGAAAATATTACGGTTCGGACAAAGAATCGAGCCCGGTAGTCGTTTCCCGAGGGCCGTGGTGATTAATCGAGTTGCATTTCGATATATAATAACTAGCGGCGTGTACGGCGTATTCGGGCCATTCCGGGCGCTCACTTCGAATTACCCGGGAATGTACGTGGCACGCGCAAGCGTGAAACGGCAACGAAAAGTAAAAATGTTAAAAAACGTCGATCGCGATATATTCGTATGTACACATACCGATACCGTTATTTTCACCACGGGACGGTCATCGTTAATGACGTGGTTATCACGTAGGTGTGTGTACGTATACACGCGCGTATATTATTAGCCGTAACCGAACGAACGAAAATCAATAGCGGTAAAAGCGAACGCGTCGTATTTATCGTATTCGTTTCGGCGTTGTTGCGTCAACGGATCCCGTGTACACGTGTTGGCGGCAATCCTGAACGACGAACGCGTAGGTTTTAATAAGCGTCGCCGTCGAGAAAACTAAACACGTTCGACGGTCGTGCGAATAAGTCCGACGGCGGTACAATAGCCGGCGTTCAATATAGAACATCGTCGCGACCGGGACAGTGGGTAATTCAGCGCGTTTTGGGCAGTCGAATGGACTTTGAGAAATACGGTACTTTGTCGAAACCGTTCAAGGAGATAGAGGTACTCGAAAAGTACGGCCTACGGACGTGAATCGTGGATCCGGAAACGTGGTTTCGGACGAGAGTTCAAAACGAAATATGTAAACGATTGAACGAACGGAGACCGTAAACTCGAGAAAAACAAATGTATTCTCGATAAGACGCGATCGAATTCTATTAACTGTCATATTCGAAGCGAATGTATTAGGCGAAGGAACTTTGACGAACACCTCGTGCACCCACCAAAAGGAGCGAAAAAAAACAAAAGCGTCCGGTCGCGACGACAATGACAAGTGAAAGAACAGCGCGACATTAATTGAATTGTCCGACGTCGTGTCTACGGACTGCGTGGCGAAACGCGATACGCGAATCGTCTTAACCTGAACGGCGGTTAGGTTGAAAAATTCGAAGAAGCGGATAGAGATTCTCGAGGGATCGGCGTCGTAAGAAAAATGAAAACGATTTGTAATTCTTTTCCCGAATTAGCTCGATAATATTCTCGTCCCCGAGGCTAGTAGCGCGGGACGATAAAAATTCCGAGTTCCGTTTAAACGCCGCCACCGACGTGTAACGCGATTACGCTACGTCGTTCGTTAGGCGAACGGGATACCGGCAGCGCCGTATGGCGTGTTACTCGGTGTTTTAATGGCGAAAACGCGCGTGAAATTCGAACGTTCGACGGGAACGGTCCCGGCCGGGTTCGGCCGTGTCGGAAATATATGATTTCCGCCGAACGGATGTCTCGATTACTAAAAACACGAAAATCGTAACGTCGACGAAACAACCGGCGGCGTAAATTTTCAACAGCCACCGCGGACGCACGGCCGTAATAATTACGCGGAACGTAGTTTTCGGTTTTCGAAACGCCGCGTACCTGTCGTCATTACCACCCGCGATCGTTCATTTACAATAAGGCGACGTCTCTTTCCCGCGGCCTAAGACGAACCGACTGTAATAACGTTATCGCCGTACGTCAAGGCGCGTGAGTATCATTACGCGCGCGCATTACGTAATACGTACGGATACGCGGGAATACGGTATTTTATAAGGCGCTAATTAAAGAGTAAACGCCTCGGGCGTGTAGTCGCAAAGAGAATGCACGACGATAAGCCGTGGCGCGCGCCACTTGCGCCGGGAACAAAATGTACGTGCGTCGGGAACAGGGGCCGAGACCAGCTATTTCCACTCTAGCACACATTTTTCGGTCCGAAAAACCTCTGTACCAACTTCCTATTCCCCCCCCCTCCATCGTACGATAAGTACGACGAAGTTTTATTACGCCCCCCCTAACATACACGATCGACCGTAAGCTTTTTAATCCTACGCTATACGCCGCCACCCCGAAAACTCTGTACTCCCATCGGCCATTTATAGGTGATAACCGTAGGGAACAAAGCCCGCGCACCAACGACGAACAATCGTTACCCGAACGATTCCGGCACGTACAATACGATTCGATAATTACATTAACCCTGACGGTGCCGTGGGCGCGGCGTATTTATTTAGCGAACGAGTCGACGGGCGCGGGTCGACGTTTCGAAAGGGACAACGGCCCCTTTAAAATGTAACGAACGTCGGCGCGGAAATAAATCTAAACCTTCCGACAAAACCGCCGGCGAAGTACCGTTTTATCCGATTTCCGTACCACGTTCGGCCGTTCCCCGTCGATTTCACGACGAGTATCGGTTGTGGCCGGACCGTCGGACAATTGTCGTTGGTTTATTTATCGGCCGGCGCGCAAACGTTGCAACGACGGTCGGTGACCAACCATGTTCGTTGGGTGCTTCTATCGTGGCACGAATTCGGCGTGAATGATCGACGACCACAAATATTATCGCGTTACGGTAATTTTCCCGAAATTGTACGGCGGAATAAAACCGATTAGGCGAGGAAACCATCGAAAACGCGCGTATTATTATTATTATTAACGAATATTTTGTACGTTTTTTCGAACTTCATTTTTTACATTCGAATAAAACGTACTACAAAACTGTCCGAATATTATATTTAAACAAAATATTCCACAAGCCGTACGCTTATTTACCGATATTGATCGTAATTTCTCAACGAACGTTTCCCCGGGCATAGGCGTTTTCGGCAAAATACTTAACGCCCGTCGAGATGACCGTGACATATAAGCCTCGATTTCTATTGCGCTTCGTAACGCGCGATTTCGTATTTGGTAATCGCGAATCTTTCGGATCAGATTTTCAATATCGTACGCGAATTCGCAATTACGTTATTTAAATAACGGTACGATAGAAATAAAACGTAAAACGAACGTTTTCCCGTAACGCGATTCGGGACGAAAAACGCTAACGCTGCGAAAGTCGAAAACGGGTTTTGTAAATAATTTAGTCTCGATAACGCGATCGACGGACTTTTAAGGGTGACGTTGGATTTTAAATATTTACGTTTAGATTATTCGCCGTTTCGGGGGTTGTGCGCGTTAATTTCCTTTCTAAAACGGAATAAAATCGGTTCGTTCGACATTTCAACACGGTTTTTCAATATTTAACTAGAATTTGAGAATACGAAATTGGATATATCGCGTATTTCGCGTATGTTTTGAAGGTCGACTGTAGAATAAAAACTATAATACGTTATATAATTATAAAACTATAATATCGTTTATAATATAAACGATATTCGCGAGACGGACGTATTCGTTTCGTAATGATTTTCAAAATAATTTCGAAAAACGCTCGCAACGACCGTCGTCCGATACAATTAAATATCCCGCGTAATAATAACGAAATTTCGTTTCGAAATAATCCCGTCGATATACTGAATATATCGACACGATCGGGTTATTTTACGATTATAAATCAATAAAGCGTCGTACTTCCGGGCGAATGTCTCCAAAAAGGTTTATACGAACTCGATCGTATAGTATTTTAACGAAATGTCGAACGTAATCCGTAATAATTTTCGAAAATTTTAACGGACGATTTCTTTTAGCCACTGCTTTTTCGATATCGTTCCTAAAACTAATTCGCCGGTTCTTTTTCGCGCGATCGATCGACAAACGTAGCGTTGTTACTGATACGCGGAGAAGTGAACGCTGACAATTTGATTAAAAAAAAAAAAAAAACGTTGATCGTTGGCGGAACGGTAAAACTCCCGCGTCGTAACGACTGGCACGATCGGAATTCTCTTTTCGTACCGGCAACGGTTACGATTCCGTTACTTTTGACGCCGTCAGAATTACCGCGTCGCTTAGCGCCCGTTTCTGGTAGTTTCGCGTGAATTGCCCGTCGCAAATTTCGCCGTCCACCAACCCAGGTTGGCGCGCGAACTCAATTATTTAGCGAGTCGTCGTGACGCCAAAGTCGATGGCGTTTTTAAAAATTCAGCGCGCGTAGTCACGTCACGAATTATGTAAATAGCCCGCGCGATAACGGCCCGTTTTAATAAACGATTAAAACGATAATTCTGAAAATTAAATTCGCGGTAAACCGATTCACGGGCGAATTTATCGCGTACACGCGTCAGCGGTAACTGAATTATATACTTCGAGTACCGTACATACTAGCGCGTATAATACGCATAATAATATACGCTCGAATACAAATATAGGGATTTTCGAAAGATATTTACCGCTTTTGGCCACAGTTGTTTGTCGGTAGATCAACGTTGATCGAAACAGAACAAGAATAAGAAAACAAACGTCTCGGAGTTCGAAAAATACGAGCGGAATTCCACTAATAAACAACGCGCGGGGAGTTTCTCTAGGTTTTCGTGCCGAGAACTCCCCCCCCCCATCCTGAGAAACCGTGTAAACGAATGCCGGGGAAAGAAAACACAAACGCCCGGCGACGTCTCGTCCATTTACACGTAACGCGGCGTTTTTATATTGTAATATACGCTTTTACACGATCTATTTCCGAAGGCAATTTCTGCGCTCCTGTTGCCGAGCGCGCGTGTTTACGACGGCGTCGGAGAAAACGGTGTCCGTCGGGACGTTATAAACGCGCGTGTAAAAACGAAGAACGGCGTTTATGACGAACGATCGTTTCGAAATCTATTGTTAAAGACTGTATCGACTTCGGTCGCCGACTTTGAAAACGTATTGGACGCGTAGGGTTCGAATTTCGCGCGCCTTACGACGGAAATTAAAAACCGCCTTGTCATCGGCTATTTATATCGTGTCGAACGAAAAAATATCCCGCGATAACGCGTCGAAAATAACTTCGGCCGTTCTTTTCGATCGTTATAAAATTGAATCGTTTGGCTCGACAAATACCTACGGAATAGAAACGTTATTGCTGTAAAACACCGAAAGTCGTCTACGTCGATAAATAATATTTGTTTACGGTTTAGAAATCGGACAATACCGAAATAGGTAATTTAAAAAAAATTACATTTTCGTGTTTAAATTTAAGCCGATTATTTCAAATTCGCGAAAATACTACGAGAAGTACATACATTGAAATAGCGTACTTATCCCGAAGAAAAACGTTATTCGAATAGCGCGTAATCAATACGGATCGTTACTCGAACAGTACGAAGCATTTAAAACAAAAATGGCGAAGCGTTGGAATTTGAATCCAATATTCGTAACGATAATTCGCGCTATTTACCGAACGGAGCTCTTATCCGGTGACCTTTGGGATTGTTATTCGCGTCTCTACCGACGAAATTACTTTGCCGATAACTACGGAATTTCACGCAAAACTCCGATACTCATTAAAAGTCTCTAGATCTTCGTGACCAAAACGGATTTTCCACCGTGACACAAATCAGGTCGTGATTACGCGGACACGTTTAATGTTTGGAGAACACGTTTCAAGGTAAAACGTTCGCGTTTTTATCTAAGCGCCCCCGAATCGTTCCCATAGGCTACGTCGGATAATATATTTATATATCGGCCCCGGCGCGGCCAACGATAGATACGAAACTGTTCGATACAAATCTACGGCTGGAGTTCGGCGTAATCGTATGAGTATTATTTGACGAATCCAATCGTTGAGCTCAAATAGTTGATAATCGACTTAGAACGGAACGTCTCGATTTGTTGGCGCTTCTCGATGAATATTTATCGATCGGAAGACCGACGCTTTCGTTATAATATGTACGAAAAAACAAACTATAAATGTAAACTTGGCTCGTAGTTTTTTTGTCGATTCTAATTCGAAAATAATCGCTACAAAATTACTTCGGTACTTTCTTAAATTACTAACGAATAGCGGAATGTCGGAGAAATTTTCTATCACCCGGTACTGTATTCCGTTTTTGGCGATTTATTTCCGCCTGTGTTTGATTTTAAATTCCGAACGACAAGTCGTATCATCGCGCGTGATTTAAAAGAACGCCGTATCGGCGGATTTTTTGACGACGACGACGACGACGTGTTTTTTGTCTCTCGGACGTTAAAAACGTTCGAAAAACTCTCACGAAGGCCCATCAATATGATTGCGGAAACAGAGCTTATATATAAAAATACACACTTAAGCGAGGAAGGTATGTGTAGAGGTGGCCGCGCGGATATTTCGAGAGCGGATTTTTAAAACGGAGAGACGTATATATTTACGGCGAACGGGTGCAGGGGGAGGATTTCGTTTTAGCGAAATCTACCGAAAATACTCACGTCCGACGAACGAACGTTTTGGTCGCGCGGAGAATATACGATCTATAAAAACGAAAGTCGCTCACGTCGAACAAGACGCGCGTTGAATGAACGGCTTCTATGTGCTCGACATTTTTCGCCCGTCCCCGAGATTTCACGTCTAATCCCGCGCCGGACTTATCATTCAAAATAGTTGACGGCGACGACTTGGACGATTCGTTGTGCGTCGTCTAGTTTCATAATAGGTATCCCAGCCCGCCGGTACCGCCGGTTAACCGAAACACGTACACAAAGTGTATAACACGTAATGGTACGTTACGGGTTTCGTTACGTTTCGGCAATATCGTTTGGAAGTTGAGCAACGCGTCGGACGTAAATTTCGAATTTCCGTTTCACATCATCGGGTCCGACGACGATTTTGGTAGGCATTGGCGCCGGTGAGGAACGTGTAGCGAATAACGAAAGGTACGAACGAAAACGCACGGGACACACGACGAGGAAGTTTCGATATTTTTCACGGATTGTGACTAACGTACGCGGCCGGCCGGCTACGTTGATAAAATGAAACGTATTTTCGCCGACGAGTGCGATAGTTAGGAACGCTTGACGACGCCGAAACTAGAGCGCTAATTGGAATTCTTCGACGCGCCGGTGTTCCGAAACGTGGTACACCGAACGTCTTGGATGTCTGGGGCGTATTACTATTCACGAATAGCGCGGACCGCGGCTGCCGGAATTGTCGTCTTTTAATAATTCGATATCGTTTTTATTTTTATTTTATTACGTTACGTTAATAACGTTACCGTGGTCGTGTTATAGTTCCGTTAGGGCAACGATAGTTTTCATTCAACCGGTACAATTGATATTTTACAATCGGCGGATTCGGGTGGGGACAAAAATGGTTTTCTAGTAAACCGCAACGTTGGCCGCGCGAACACAAAACACGCTAACATATTATTATTATTATTTCCGTAATATACTTACAAGCGTAATCGGTTACGGTATTGTACGGGGTTTTTTTTCGATATTTTTTTTTTATTTTTTCGAACGTTTTTAATGACAATAACACAACGCGGAACAAAGCGCGCACTATTCTACGCGCGATCATTGTTATATACCGACCGACCGAACGAAACGCGAGCGTATCGTTTAATGGACTCGGCGCGCGCGCGCGCGCGTATCCGTGCGGATTTGTATGTCGGGTTCGCGGCGGCCCGCGTTACGTATCGATCGGCCGGAATTGCCTCAGATACGACACGAAACAACAACAATAGCGGCGATCGTTGTCGAGAACGCTATAATTGTATTCGAATGTATTTAAACACGTTTCCGACGTCACCAATTTTAACAGGTTGCTTACGAGCGTTGTTCGCAAAATGTGAAACGCAAAAATCGTGGTCGTTCAATGTAATTGACGCTACGTTCAAAAAGCGGCTGAAAATCCGTAGGCGCGAAGAAAACGACGAAAACTTCGCTCGTTATTAAAATTATTATTGCGCGTACATTTTTGAAATTGGCTCGTTTGAAATAGTTACGAGAAAAACGTTTTTTGTTTGGTTTTCGTTTGTTATTTTAATAACGTGAAGATATATTATACGTCTTAGCTCGCAATACAGTGTCGGCAATTGCGCAGGAAAAGGCGCGTGTTTAAAACGGGTATACCGCGAATTTGGTCGGTTTTTGTTTTTTTGGTTGTTGAAATTTTTCGTAAATTGTCCGTGATTTCTCCTTACGCGCAAGAGGACTATCGAAAAAATGAAAACACCAATCAAGTACCAACTTGATACAATTCGCTAACCGAAAAGTATAACGTATAAAGACCAACCGAGCATTGCTTCTACGTCAGCATTTCTTCAACGGTCTTCCGTGGAACTTCGTGGGCTTCGCGAATGTGATTTAAAAACTCGTTGAATTTACACCAAATTTAAGTATCGAACTATGGAAAAGTCGTTTGATAAATTTGACTTGTTACCAACATTTACGGAATTACGACTAATAAAACTGCGCGAAAATTATTTTATAAACGTATACGAATGTCCTACGCCTAATGTTCTATATGACTCGCGAATTTATCCGTCGCGAAGTTGAAAAAAAGAATAGGGGGGGAGCCTAAGGCTTTACAAATTATATTTTG
Organism: Geopemphigus sp. TES_GeoC_2020; assembly: GCA_025469175.1. Taxonomy (NCBI): domain Eukaryota; kingdom Metazoa; phylum Arthropoda; class Insecta; order Hemiptera; family Aphididae; genus Geopemphigus; species Geopemphigus sp. TES_GeoC_2020. The sequence continues at coordinate 116,029 of JAIPRN010000081.1, forward strand.
GCTCCGAGAGAGAAAAACAAACGGAAACCGCTTTTCTACGTGAAAAAGTGTTCGTAGACAAAATAAGACGTTTCTTTAAATCAAAAAATAAAAAACACGCACTTCGTAAAAACGACACAGTCTTCGCTCCGTCCGGAATCTTAAGCTAAAAGTAAAGACTCGTTCTAAAATGGCGTATTATACGTTATTAATCGAATTTCTTCGTATCTTATTCAAAAAAAGTATTACTAATGTTGTTTCGTGTGGGCGATGAAAAATGAATAAAAAAACGAGTCGCCGCCGTGCCACGTAACGTTCGACAAACACCGAGTCAACCTATCAAATATGTTTCCGATCGTCGTATACTTACAAATTTCGTTTAAAACGTAGATTGTTCCCGAATAGACAGTGATTTTCAAAAAAAAGACGCTTTTTTAAATACCTTTCGTTCGACATAATATTTCGTTTATGAATAATAATGCCGCGACATACGATATTATATTCGTAAACTGCTTAGGTTATACCAAACAATTGTTAGGTATTTCATTTTTTCCAAAAAGGTATAATTCGACGGGCTTCTAAGAGAATTCAATTTAGCCGCCACACACACTACGTTGTTATATGAGCGTTTGTCTAGCGGTATTTCGCCGCGACTGCGAAATGTACTTTTCTATCCAAAAAACGGCCCGTGGATTGGACGGGTATAATAATGATTTATTAATAAATACTAACCGACCGTATTCGTAATTAATTCGTTAGCTTCAATTTATATTGTCCAATTTACCTATTTCTAAACGCAATTTGCCGATGAAAAGTTCGCAATAACTCTCGTAACCTGTAACAAAAAGAAAACAAATACCGTCGTTACAAAATAATATACGTACGAAAACCATGTGACTGAGCCAAAAGCATTAGCGAACGCGAATGTCGGAATAATATTATTGAATTAAATAACGCGGCTATTTTTAAATCGTCACGAAATTGTCGGCCGCCGGACGGTCGCTTACGGTTTTATTTTTTATACGAACAATAATATAATTTATTACCGCCGGGACAAAAACGGTAACGATTTTTGATCATTTATTTTCTCTCTTTTTTTTTATTAGCTTTTGGTATTACTATTATGGTTCTATAATTATGATAGATTACAGTCGGAGGCGAAAAAAGTAAAACAAATTACAACTAATTAGATAATGAAACGAGCTTCGTAAATAAACGAGATTATAATTTTTACGGAATAATTAATAATAATAATAATAATAATAACAATAATATTCGAGATAAGTTTCAAAACTCGTTCACTATATGAAATTAATGGCATCCGTAAACATGGAGAGCACGCCATTTATCTAGTTGGGTGTACATTTTATCCCGGTTAACAATTAGATATTTGTTGCCTTGTTTATCTAGGTAAGCGAGGGCGAATTGGTTTGTTTTTTTTTTAAGGCACAAGGGAATTCGGGGATGGACAAATTATTTCGTTAACGCTCGACGTATTTCAAATGGTCTTTGAAGTGAAACCGTACCTATCCCCACGCGTTTTAACTTAGGTTACTTAATTTAGTTTACGTATAAATCGTACGCTATTTCGAGTATTGCGTTTGTTATACCGCCGAGTGAATTATATATTATTGAAGACGACGTGTTTCGAAATATCAATTACCGGGGACAGAAACGCGATCTACATTTTTTTTAGTCGTTTCAAAAATGTAATACAATTTATAGTAAACCGCGATAAAATTACGTCCGTTTTGTGTGACGGCTGTTAAATACAAAATTTCGGGCGACACGTTTACCGTACATAATTATTTATGAGCGAAATTCGTTAACCGAAAATTAGTTTCCGCGATTATCATTATCGCCGACAATTATAAATAATTGACGACGTAAAATGGCACGTGCCAAACGAATCGATAATCTACCGTAAAAAGAATTAAACCGTCGGGAATTTGTATTATTGATATAAACGAACGGTTTCGACGTATCACCTAAACGCGGACCGTTGTAGGGATTACCTCCTATATAGTCTCGTACTATTTATATTAACAATTTTCCGGCGTGATTACCTCACGGGGAGTTATAAACGGTTATTTGAAAAAGAATCTCGTCGTTGTGCGACAGTTTCGATTACTAAATTTACCGTCGTCGTACCGCGAAACGAATTTCCAAATTAAAAGTATTTCTTTATATTTTCCCCGATGTGTAATCGACGTTTATCGGTATAATAATTATACCCTCGTCCGCTGCTCGTGTATATATATATATATATAACTGTAAAAAACTTTAAAAAAACAAACGTTCCAAGCGGCACTTAACGTGTGGCGCAACGAGAATTATTACGCTTCGCTTCGCCGCGTATTTCGTCTCGCGTTGAACCAAAAATTCGATCGAGTGATATTTTCTCCCTTGGCTACGGTAACGGAATGGTAAAAACGTTTCGACCGGAAACGGAATGGTTTTCAACGCGATTGTTCGTCGCCACTATAAACGCTATATTCTAAAACACGAGATTCGTTCGACCCGCGGGACTTTCGAGCAAAATCGATATTAATTTTCGGAAATTCCGGTAAACTTCGTGTACGCGTACGTATAAAACACAAATTGATACGAAAAATCGGTAATAAAAAAGGTTTTTTCGCGTTCTTTCCGTCGGCGACGACGACGACGATGATAATAATAATTTCGACGTTTTATACCGATCGCGTAAGTGTGGACTATATGTGAGACGACAATAGGTCGTCCGTAAATTTTTATTGAAAATTTATCGCCCCGAACAATACGACGTCGGCGTTTTTATCGTAACACGTTAACGATATTATTCGGACGTAAATATATATATATATATATGAAAATTTTAAAGCGAGACGAAAAAAAGTTGTACGTTATTATTATTATTATTAGTAATAGTGGTAGTAGTTTTAATGTATTACGACGGCGAGTTAGCGAAAACGAATAAACGCGAAGTCGAATTTTCCCATTATATTCGTCGCGCCGAATATATAGGCAATTGGAGGACGGTAATTAATCGAAACGGGCAACGTGCCGTTAGATAGGTAGTGTACGATTATTACACCGGCCGTCTACGTAACGAAACTCGAAATTTCGCGTAAACAAATGAAATACGTTTGGAAAGTTTTTATTATTATTACTCGCCCGGTAAGACGCTTTCAATTACGAATTTCCCCGAAATTCCGGTCATTAAATAAACGCGGAAAAAAGTAAAATAGCTTCGCGAACATTATATAAATATATTTTACATTTTTTTTCTTCGGTCGACTCGTTCGCGGTTTTATGCATATTACTGCGGACGGTAGGTACGGAATGATAATGTATTCGTTATTTCGTTCCGCCGTCTTTTAATTCCGAAAAGTCGATTGTTCGCGGCGAATTTATAATTTTCGTATTTTCACGCGCCCGAAAAACTCGCAATTAACGACGATCGCGTATTTAAATTAATACGTTTATTTTCTCGTACTTACGTTTCTACGGTTTTATTTTTCTAATTTATACGCTTAATTATCGTAAGGACGCGAAATAGAAAAAAACGGTCTAATAACAATGTAATATACACGTCACATACATACGTAACCACTTATTCATCGTAACTATACATACACACACATATTCGGCACATACGCCGAACGATATTGGTCGGAAAAAATAACGCGAACGTTTTATAAACCCGACGACGAAAATGAATCGGTACGCTTACGGTAAATATTTATCGCGCGTTCGACCGTAGTATACAAAGGGCGAGACTTTTTGCTTCCTTCCCGTGGTTTTCGCCACTCGTTTTACGAACATTTAACGTAGACCTTTACGGGCGACCCGGGGCAGTTGTCGAAAGTCCCGTCTGGCGGATTTCAATTAAAATTTTCGAAAGCGAACGAAATACTCTCCCCGTTCGAACGGGAAGCGAACAACGAACGCATTTACTACAGATTCGTAACAAACCTAGGCCGATGATTTTTCTAATAAGTTTCGTTAAACGTATCTTGTAACTCGAATTAAACGCATATAAAACGCCCCCGGCAGCGCCTTAAATACGCGCGCCGTGGTCGGCTCCGTCAATTTTTTCATTTTACGCGAACGGCGCGGAAATATTTTTTCCGAAGGAACGCGTGTATATTAATCGCGTACTTTTGTACGTACGACGATTGTCGACCCGAATACAAATGGTATTGAAAACGATCGGGCGAACTACGCGCCGAAACGTACGTACTATACAATTGTTGTATTCGTTTGGAAAACGAAGCGTCGTTATTTCGTTCGACAAAGCCGCGGTGTTTACGACGTTATAGTCTCCACACGCGAGTCGCGGAAGGTGTATTATTATTATCGTTACACTTGGCGGCCTAAAGTTTAAAAAAATAATAACAATACGAATTCCGCGATGTTGAGATAAACGCGCGTATAAAATAATAAATTGCGCAAACAAGAACCCGCGAGGCGTACGAGTATTATATTATTATTATTATTGTTGTTACGCGTTATATTATTGTTACGCGACGATTGTTTGCTCAGATAAACCGATTAACAGATAGGATAGCTTCGGTTGCCAGGTTCTCCGACCCGTTCTCCGGTTATACGGAGCGCGCGGAAAGAAACGCGGTATATTATTACGGTTCCGAGGAATTCGCGACCGTTCGTTAGGACGATTTTGACTCCGGAAACCCGTACACGACGTCCCAACTAGCGCACCTTCCGTAACAGCGTTACGAATATCCGACGCGACCGACCCCGGCGCGATACCGGCATTTCGGTTTACCGTTCGATTCGAAAAACGATTTAGATTTTGCAAACGTCGCGCAACGGACACGAACGTCCGCGTAACGAGGGAAACGTACAACGACGGTAACACGGTCGTTCCGAAGAATCGCCCGTGCCATAATTGGGCACCGTCGTTAGGAATTCGCCGGTACGTTTTTACGGAATTCTTCGTCCGGCGGCGATGAATAAAAACGAAAATCGGACGGTCCCGTCGGTCGCGTTATTCCCTACAGTCGCGTACGTTTCGAATATAACGGTCGACTTAGGCAGCGGTCGGTTGGCGCAACCACTACGGCGCGCTAGACGAATTCCGGTGCGGGACATTCGAACAAAGGGCCACGATGCCAGCACGCGTACACGGAGTACGCCGAAAGCGCCGCGTAACGTACAATCCGTAATAGCGCGCGATTATTATAAACGATAGCACGGTACGAACGTTTGACTGGAAATCGATAACGGTAGATAGTCGCGCGAGAATTAAGGGTCTCTATAAATGTAGTTAGGTTGGGTAACCAAAGGGGGGGGGAAAGGACGAAATCGCGGCGCTAAAAGCGAGTGGTCCCGAAAGTGTCTACGAGATTTTAGTATCGTGTCCGTGACTTCGTCCAATGCACGGCGAGCGGCGTGAACGCCGATGTCAATATAATCCCGTTTGCTCTCGTTCTAAACGATAAACAAATAAAAAAAAAGAACCCCCCCAAAGCCAGCCGTTGCCTCGCGGGCAACTCGCGAAGTAATTGTATTATTATAAAACGCGCCGGCACGAGGGAATAATTCGATTTCGCGGTACGCGTTTGACGGTATACACTGCAGTAAAGTGCGTGCGCCCGGAGACGCGACGTCTACGAAACGACGTCGGGCGAAACAAAATGGGCGCACAATATGAACGAATATTCGCGTTTTCGTTGCGCGCTTCAATCAGTATCGCCGCTTTTTTGATTTTAACGTAACGTCGGTACCACTGATTTACAAACGTCTTTCGTCTCGGAATTGTTCAATTATTAACGGGTCGACGCGATAAACGTAAGTATATCCAACGTGTATCAACGAGTCCGAAAACGCTATCGGTTTTTCAAAAAACCATTTTTACCACAAAGACGATACTAACGAGAATTTCGACTTTAAAACGAACGTACGTTAAGTAACTTGAAATGTACACCGTTCGCCTACGAAATACTATGCGTTAGTACCGACGTTATTTTACGCGTGTAAAAGTATTTCACATCTCCTACGAGCGTTCGTCATATTTTCCTTCGCGTCATATCGATCGATTTCCTTTCACGACGGTTTTTCGTTCCTTTGGAAACGGGAAAATTTCCCACAACGCCCCGGATTAGGCGAATTTTTTCTTTTGGAGAAATTTTTTCGTTTTTTAACGTTGGGCACGCGGTTTCGCCGTCGAATTTTTCAATAAGCGACGCGAGAATGTCGAGATTTTCGCCCCGAATACGTTTGTAAGTATCCCACGGAACCCTTGTCTACTTTGCTTCGTCAATGGTCCGTCGACGTTGATCGGTTTTTGGATACTCTACACATATTTCGCGATAAATATTCCGTGGTATTACTAACCCATCATTTAGAAATTCCCGTCAAATTTGGGTTCACCCACAGACGATTTCCCGAAAGTCGATAAATTGAACGAAATGTATACAAAACGGTCGGTTATTGCGCGAAATCGGCGTAGTGTTTCGCTTAAATATATTATGCGCACGCGTTTACGGAGCGATTGTACGTGTGGATACGCGGGCGAATTTTCGAAATAAAATAACAAACGTTTCGTTTAACAAAATGTCGAGCATTTTTCACGAATGGAGCGATCCACGTTTAATTTTACGGAATAATAACGATTAGAAGAAATTCGTCGGTTTCCGCGTGAAATATCAGAGTTTTTAAGTAAAACTGACCGCTACGGGTTTGGTAGTTATAGCGTGCGCGGACATGTTTTGCGCATTTCGTTTTTCGCTCCGCCTGCAATGTGGTTTTGTGTCGGTAGTTCTTTTTAGTTTTTTGAAAATTCGGTACCGGCGGATTCGTCTCAGAACGGTGAAAATTTTGGTTTTGTCAACAGGAATATCAAACCTCTACCTTAGAAATAACGAAGAAATTTTGCTGCAGCGTAACCAAGACGTTTGGTTTTAAGGTCGTATCTGCTGTTTGTTTTATCGCGATTAGGCTTGATCGATAAAGTAAGCTTAAGTATAGATTCCATTTGTGTCAAACGATTTCTTTATCCCCGCTTTTGGAAAGTTCTTTACGGTTTTTGATCTTCTCGGCGGCTTTACGCCATCGATGGTTTTTAAGCTTGTTTTGTTCAATTAGGTTTGTTAGGGCCCTAAGAGTTACAGAAGGGCCGAATAGGATAAACATTGTTTTGGACGATTATCGTAGTTTCGTAGTTTTTGGTCTCTAAGTCGTGGAATTTTCCAATTTTTTACACTGTGTCTTATTGGTTAGTCTCGTGTTTACGCGTTGTTGTTGTCGCTCCATTATCGGTTTTCCCAACCTATATTTTCTATTAATAACCGCGCCAACATAATTTTGTCGCTTTTCGTTATCTTATTTCATTATCACTTATCACAATAGAGTGGTCTATGCCACTATCGTGGTTACCACAGAGTGTTCTATATCAGAAATAAAAGTAGTAGGACTGTAGTGGTAGTAGTAAAACCGGGCGTAAATAATAGAAGATATCAATCGAAATTCACGTTTTATCCAAATTAGGCTAAAAATAAGGAAAAATTTAAAGCTTAACCACAGGTCGGGTCCTTGCCTTCTCCATTCACCCCATCGTTTTTCATTCCTCCCTCCAAAAAAAAAAAATTCTTTTTATTACTGAGTGAAGTAATAACCATGTCGGGTGACCATCAAAGGTCAAATGAACCCCTCCCTTTCTCAGGGGGGAGACGTAGTGCGAACTGTCTTTCAAGACAGTGTCCCTGGGTCAGGGCTATTCGGTCGATGACCCCCTCATGGGGGTGGATGAGTAGCCGGTGTCGAGCGGCAACAAAAGGCGACGGACGGATTCGGCGGATTTTTCGGAAGACGGATCTCGGCGCGTATTTCCGATTGGAAATAATTGCGGGACTCCTTCGGGATTTTCGAAACGGTCAACCGGGCCGGCCTCTTCGGCGATTTACAATCGGAATTCGTCCGAAGATTTCGGCCAGCTTCGCGAACTGAGCGGCGGCGTATACACGCGGCGTATGTACACTTACATATTACGCACAACGATCGATTACGCCTCTGCGGGTTATAATACGCGGCCGTGTGTACTCACGTCGTATTCGTTTCGGTCGCGTAACTAATTTTCCAGCCCCGCTGTTCGATCATCAACCGCGTAGCCTTTGGACAACGTCGCCGATTTATTTCGCGCTTGTTCTCGCGTCGCCGTACTGCCGTCGGACACGTAATAAAGTCCGCGCGTGACCCGGGCGTGTTTGGACGTTTTTCATTGAGGGTGGGGGGGTCCATCGAGTGGTCGATCTATTTGTGGTTATTCCTGACTCAGGACCCTGTGTGCCTAAAATCGTCCGGTACGCTACGGTCTGTCCACTGATGCGCGCGTCCACGTAAATAAACGTACACATTGGCTGGAGGACACGCAGTCGTCGTTACGATTTATATATTCACGTTCGGTATTGTTCGCGGACCCGTTTTGGTTTAGGCTTGCTTCCCCCCCCGTCCCGTCACCAACAGGTACGTTTTCGAAATAGACCGAAAACGTCGTCATCGGCACGCGACATTCTCGTACGCGTGTATATTTACGCTATTTTCACTCCTTAGTTCCTGTATCGAGACCCCGGCAAATGTGGCCCGAAGTGTGTGTGAGGTACACTCCGAGTACGACGAATAATTGTTATTAAACGTTCCGTCGAATCACGACGACGGTTTGAAATTAATTAGAAACGACCGAACGTAGAATGTCATTTTTATTCGCGAAATCCAACCTGACGTCGCTATTTTCTTTTTACAGTTTGCGAGCATTTTGAAAACCGGGCTCAATGATTAGCTCGACGGCCTACTTCGAAAATGAGCACGGGATTCTATTTGGATTAAACAAACGAAAACGATGTACGGATGGATTTTTTCCTCGTAGGTTTAGGTATTTTGCTCGTTCTTTATTCGTAGCAATTCTCAGAGAAAATATATTTTACGGGAATTTCGATTCGTCGTCGGCATTTCGGTTCCGACGAATATTTCCCGAATATGTTTAAATTGAAACATTCTTAAATCGAGACAAAGCGAATCGTTACAATTGTGGGGTAGACATTGAACATTTTTTGCCCCCTTGGAGACGCTCGATCGGACATATTTAGGTCGGAAATGGCAGCGACTCGTACGTTCCGATAATTTGTTCGTCAAAAACGGAACGTCGAAATTGACGAAACGTTTTCAATTTAATTATTTCAGTTCTACTCTATAATTTTCTTCGAACAAAATATTGGTCGGCCTTTTAAGCGTTAAACGTTTGTTTAAGGCGTGGAAAGTGGGTGTATAATTTGGAAAACGGTTTATAAATAATCCTAAAACGCCTTCGTAACGCATAAAAAAAACCCACATCGAATGTGTTCGAAATGCAGGCAGATAATCATTGGCCGAGTAATCACTCTGTATACATAAATATAAATCATTTTATATATATATAAGTACAGTTTAAAATCAATAATACATTTTATGTAGGCGTAACAACGCGGTATACATTGTAATAAAGCTTCCGTCGTAATCATTATAAAATCGTCGCGTTTCGCGTTAAGTTTTGCCACTAGCCGTATACGTATATTCTGTGGAAACTTATAAGAGTTTCGCGTGTTACACGATACCCGAAAAGGTGCCGGGAAGAAGGCGTCCCGAGCTTCTATAATCGACGAACGTTTTTAAAAGATTTACTAAAACGCGAGCGTGTGCAGCTTAACGATTTGCGGCGGTGAGGATTGGGTAGGGTGACGAAAATTCCAACGAGTTTTTGACTTAACGGATTTTCTCCAAAAATCGTTTAAAAATCGCGACCGAATTTTTCGAAATATCGTCGAAATCGTATATTTTGAAATTCGTAATATATATATATACACGTCGAAATCGCTCGTGTCCAGAGAAAATCGGTTTTCGTTTTTTTTTTTTTTAATATTGTCGACGAATTTGTCCTTAGGCTTCAAGAAAACCATCGAAAAACACGCCAAATAAAGAATATACTAAGTACATAGTAAGTTTCCAGTATTTTATAAAGAACAACGGAACGAAAATTATAGGTAAAAGTTTTCACTGCGGACAAAATAAATAATCCGCCTAACGTAGGAATTAAAAATTATTATTTTACACGTTTTCGTCTAATACGACGAACAATTGTAATTTGTAAAGATAAATCATTTTTAAATTGTTCACGATTTCGCCGAAGAAATTGTTCAGACGTCAACAATTATTACGCCTAGACAAACATATTTATTCGTATGGACGAAGGAAAAAATACGACGAAATATTATCTATTATAGCGATATCATATAATTTTTGTTTTCTGATTTAGCTACGGGTAGGTTATATAGGAACTTATTGAATATTCAAATATTGGGCACGTCGCTATGAAAACCGCTCGAAAAATCGAAAACTCGTTGATAATAATATATGCGCATGTTTCACTCGCGTATTTATCATAAAATACGATCGCGGGCCATTGACTTCGAAAAAAATATCGTAAAATTTCATATTCCGATTTTCGTAAATCATAACCGATTTTCTAAGTTGTTTAAATTTCGACGAGCCTTTAGATTATCCGCGTCATTTTGACTCTCATGACACATATCAAACAACTATGTAGGCCGTCGTGATAAACGTTTCAAAATATTTAGGCCCTCAAAATTCGTCTACTCCGAGCCCGGTTCTGTGTGTGTGTGACATGAGTACAAACTTTCGGAGACGTTAATCGAATAACAACTGGAAACTTTCGCGTGTTTGGTACGATTCGGACGTGGAATTAGCTGAAACGCGGTTATTTCCCACGTTCTGGGAATTATCGAAATGGACATTTCGTCCCCCCCATCCTTCTTTTCAGGCCGGCACGAAATATACAAGTCGGAATTACGGCTGACGTTTAATATGCGAAGAAAATAAGATACATATATTACTCGATACGTGCACGTGTATATATCACTATATCGTATCGAAAGTCACTGCCCCCAAAAATCTACAAACATCCTCGTCGTGTCCGTCGAGGTTAAAATTCGTAGCTTGTTCGACGCAAATCGGTATCGGGTTAAACGTTTAAAAAGCGGAGTTAGTTTCAATTAAGTTACTTCGTGCGTTACGCGTGTTTTCGAATTAACTTTTCGCCCAATAAATGGTCATTTTTTTTAGCTCAACACGCTAACTTAAAATTACGTTTACACCAAAAGTTATTCGGCTCAATTATGTTCGAGGGGAAATGGAAATTTTCCGAACGCGATTTTCAATTTTTTAGCGTAACTAATTTATATTGGCCCGAAAACTCACGGATAACTCGTAAATAGAAACGCAGAATACGAATATATATAATATAAAGTGTCGCGTATTTAATTTTAATTTCCAACGCTTTTGTACAACGAATTCAACATGTCATTTTGTGTACGTTTTCCATGTTATACGAAAATTCGTATAGTTCAACGGCATTTATTACATTTTCTCTTTACTAATATCGATAAATTGTAATATTTAATCGAGTTTAATTACTTTTTCTCGAAAACAATGATCCGCGTGTGGGGTTAATTTTAAAAATATAAATCGTATATAGTTTATATTTCCTATTTGTATTGGCACGATTCGAAGAAATTTCAAAAATTGATTAACTCGCCTGGTCTAATTATAATTAATAAAATCAAGTATAAATAAAACCGGGATTGTACGCGGTTTTTTCTTACTTGTTTGTAAGAATAATAATAACGGTTTTCTCTGAAAATTTAAACGTTTCGCATTTAAGTGTCGTTTATACGTACAGTATGGTGAATTGTAAAACACGATTATATATACTCGGTGTATAATTAAATATTATTTTTATTTCATATATATATATATATAAATGATTCGTTTAATTGTAAATAAATGTACGAAACGTAAAATTGTACATTAGATCGTTAATCATTGTTACACATAAGCCCGAGCGCGTTAAAGGAATTATAATTACGTTTGAAACAAAGAAGACGGTGAATTACGCGCTAAATAGGGACAACAAAACTAGACGAACGGACAACCGAACTAAATTACGCGCTATTTAGTGAAATATCGAAATTTACGTTAAAATAAACTACTCGCTGTTGCTCGCTGGAATTCGCGATGAACACGATTATTATTTACAAGCACGAATACGCCAAGTAACCGTCGGGTTCGGGGGAATCCCATTATTATATTTACGTACGTACCTAAATGTATTAAAAATATACACGAATCCCCAATATCGGGCGTCTCCTCGGCCCCGCAGTCAACGGCAGAAGCGACCTTCTCGTTCGCCTATGTATTATTCGCGTGTAGGTGCCAATGTGAAAACATCTGTACCGGTGGATCGGTGAAGGTAAATTGGAATTCCGCGGAAAAAGAAATGAAAAACTAATTACCCGCCGCGTTTCGGGTTGTGCTCTGACAACGAGTTCGTCGAAAAATGCAGAATACTTTGCGACTCCGATATTATTCCTGTCCGCCTCATTGGCTAGAGCCATATATATTATTTGTATATGAGGCAAAGTTAGAAAATTCGGCGATTATTTTTTTTTAATTCGCCTAAATTTAGTCGATCAATTTTCTTTATCGCGCTAAAATTTTAAAAAAAAAATTCGAATCGGACGTCAGTTAAAAATTAACACTGTTGTAGTAAGTACATGTACGTTTCTGTATTTCTTTTTTGAACGCTCGTTCGATTTTCGCGTACGAAACAAATTATACGTTAATTTACACAAAAACACATTTCGTGACGAAATCCGAAGTTGTTTCTGCACGTTCTTCACGGTTTCATTGTTGACGTTCGAGTCGTAAGTCTAAATTTGAAATTGAAGGGTGCCCGAACGTGTTTTCTGACGAATATAACAATACACGCGTTTAAACGTAACGATATAAAGTTATTAACAACTAATCGTGTTTAATATTGTTATCGGCAAACGGGTTCGACTTATTCGTCGACCATATAAGTAATACGTTTTCCACGTACGTACGCGCGAACAAATATATCGCGAACGATTTTTGAATGTGACGGCGTTTGACGGTATAATTCGGCGGGCTAGAGGAAATATCAAATTTGTGTTCGGACCGAATACGAAAGGAAAAACACGACGGCGTCGACGAAACGGAAAATCGAATTAAATTGTTATCGGCCAATATCGAACCGAGGGTAAAAGTTGAAAATTCGAATTAATTGTGTAACGTTTCGTCGAAACTACTCGACCACTTAGGACGAATAAAATTCAATTCCGACAGAAGATTCGAACTTATTCCCCGTGTAATCGCGATGGCAGATTTTCGATTAAATTTTCGTTTTGTTTGGTTTTTTTTTTTCACTAGTACGCCGAAACAAACGTTCGACAATACGAAAATCGCCGTGTTGTTCCGATCGGAATACGAAGGAGTCGAACAGGGACGAAACTACGCCGTTGCCGGTACGATAACCGAAAACGTTAACGAACGTCGTGCGTATACAACGGAAACGTGGGCGGACGACGAGACGACATCGAATAATGTGCCCGGTATTGTCGCGATACGGACGCCAACGGAATTTCGTATCGGAAACGTTAGGTAGATGTCGTATTTCATCGCGGCAACACGCAATACGGTTTTTCGTGTGGCGCGTTGCCGGGCCCGCGATAATATTGTAGCAACGAGAACGACGACGAGTCGACTCCCGCGATTCGCTCGGATTTTCCGGAGTTATGTACGTTCCGTACGGTATGTCGCCGACGAAGAGTTTATTTCGTTTCGTCGTATTTCGTCACGTCGCTAAATATAACTTTCGTAAAACCTTCGCCCCTTCCCACGGAACGGGCTAGCCTAAATATTCATTGATCCGCGACCCTCCTACGCCACGGCCGGATTTATCATCGGCGGGTGGGCTGTCGTCCGAAGTGCGGCGAACGCCTACAGCACCTCGAGCGCGATAAATTACGCGCACACGTACGTATATAGCGCAATTTCCGGGGGGGGGGTGTGTGTGGTATTACCCTTAAGTACTTCTTTTCCGTTTCGCCGAGCTACGCGCAGCGGGGAATGTGGCCGCCGTGTGAATACCACGTATATAAAGAGACGCAAAACTACATTCACCAATGTGGTGTCCCGTGGTGGTGGGACACCGAAAATGTAAACGCGCGGCAGGTCAGGTTAGGTGACCTAATGTCTTGTATACGACACGCGCGTCGTCGTAAAACTCGAACCAAATAAAACCGCGCGACCGACCGTTAAACGAAAATTATAAAAGCCCTTTACCGCGTACGCTGTTTACGTGTCATAACGTTTACGCCTGATATATACGCGACGCCGTGACTCTGAGTCCTCTCCTCTGCCCACCACACCACCGGCCGTTTTATCGGCCAAGGGCGGCGGGCAAAAAGCGACGACTTTTCTCGAACGTTGCCGTTCGTTTTAGGTTTCGTATTCCGGCGTATAGAAATATCGTCGTTACGATCTGTTTGGGAATCCGGCGCGCTCGAACGCCGCGACCAAATCGACTTCGGTTTCCGAAAACGATCCGCTAAATGAATCAACCCGTCTAGATGATCGGACACGGTCGTTCGTCGAACACTTAATCGCGAACGTATTTACGTTTCAATTCATCACGAACGAATAGCAACGGAATCGTAAAACGAAAAATCGAAAACGTGACGTACGGTTGAAATCGATTTTGGAGCTCTGAATAAAAAGCCGAATGAACGGATATCGGAACGAGGATTTTTTAATTCCGTTTCAAGCCCTGCAACCGGCGGATTTCGCGGCTCGTTATTATTTTATTAATCGGAAAAAGATTATACCGTTACACGATGATTTTCGCATAAACGTCAGCGAGGTACGAACACCGAAATTAGGAAATATTCGATAGGGCTTCTGAAATCTGAACGTGGAAAATCATTACCGGCCACTCGCGGCGTTCTCGGGAGGGCGAGAATACACCGAAAAATGCGCGTTACCAGTGTGTGCGTATATACGTTTGTAATAATAGGAAAAATAAAATCCCGTCGCGCGCGCACGCACACACATTTGCACAGGTTCCGAGCACGATATTCGAACAATAACGTTCACGAGTGTAAAACGCGTCCGAATTTGCGCGTATGCGACGGACCACGCGTCATAAATTGTACGTTTTACTGACCGCCGGCTGTATGCCTCGGAAACAATTAGATAAATATAAACGACCTGTAGGAATTCGTATTTGCGAGGTTTTGAAAAAGTCACGGCCGGGAGGCGATTTAGAAAATAAATATGTATACGTATATTTTACGTTCGCAAACGTGCGGGCTTGTCCCGGGCCTAACGTGTCTGGTTTCCAAATTTGCAATTAGAAACATTGACTCGTATACGCGTTCGTATCGACTACCGAACGAATCGAATAGAAAACGAAGGATTAATTTCACCAGCCTCGAATATTAATATGTACATATATATATATATACGTAAATGCGTGGCGTAACTATTTTAACGATTTTAACGGCAATAATAGTTTGACGTAGAATGTGTGAATTAAAAGAACGGCGTAATAAAACGATTAAAAAATAGAACGTTTTAATTGCGGACCGGAAATCGCGTGTAAAAACGGTCGAAGGACTCGTCCGTATAACAAATAAAAATTATATATAGACCTAAGGCGAACATTTTTAACGAGTAATTTTTAGAGATTTTAAATGAAACGAAGTTCCTCGGAATTGACGAATTTCGAGCCAACCGGATCGATATTACTTATATATATGTGTGTAAACGATTTCGTATCGCCCGGCGGTAAAACTTAAATTCGTTTTCGGTTTTTTAAAACAATTTCCCGGCGTTTTCGGCGCACCGGTCGAAAACCGTCGTACCATTGTGCGCACGTATTTTTACGGTGAATTAGACGCCGAACAACGTAAACGGATTATAAAATCGCGCCACCGAATAATAAACGCGCGGGGGTGTTCCGATAACGTTCTTGAACGTCGAGGCGGGAAAAGTTTTTACCGAGACGTTTAATTAAACAAGCGCGCGACGGATATTGATCGCGGCTCGTCGGCGAATCCCACGATGCTCGTGGTACACTGCCTACAGCCTAACCGGTTACGCGGTCGCTGCTACGGTACCCGGCGCCCGATGATTCCGTCGATCGCCGCAATTATGTTCCACGGTGTTGGGGTACATTCTCCCTAGGCGTATTACAATTGGAACGTCGACAACGTTAAACAAAAAAACACACGTCCCGTTTTGTAAATAAAACGCGTCCGTTAGTGGGATCGGGAACGACGTACGTTTTCGTATTTCGTGTTTTTCGTACCGATTTAGATCCGAAAGTTAGAGGCGACACAATTTCGGTCGATTTTCTTTCCGAAACAAACGTTCGAACCCGTTAGCCTTCGTTCCGGGTTGTCGTTCTTGGGAATTCGATATTTGACGTTTTTAATTGAACCCCTGTGTTGACATTTTACGTTTTCGAACAATTGTTTCGAGCACGCCGAAAACGTTATACGTTCGGTCGCGAACCTACGACCACAATGACCTAGAGGAACCGACGGGCTACGAATACCGAAAACAGGCACACACACACACACACGCCGTTTCGCGTGTAACGCTTTTACAGCGGCCAAATCGTAATTTAGAATTCGGTTTTTATTTCGAGTATCTTCGTTCTACGCGCGATATTTTCAAATATTTTATCGTCGCGTTCCTTGTGCGCATTTTACGACGTTCGCGTTTTTCTTTTTTCTTTTTTTTTGTAGAAAACCGCGTATTTAATTTCACGGCGCTCGCTAGTATTCGGTTCGTTCTACGTAATTATTTTTATTTTTTGTAGCCCGGAAATTTATCACGAATTTATATTAAATTTACCGCCATGGCGCTATATAAACGACGAAAAAAAAATTCGAAACCTTTACCTATCGTAATTACGTGTCCGTGTACTGGGGAAATTCGTATATAACAGAATTTAATCGGCGGAATTTAACAATTTTTTTGCTTTTTTTACGCATTTTCATACTTTATTTACGTGTTTCGATTTTTATTCACCGCGTAAACGCATCGTGTACGCATATTTAAATATTTTTAAGTGCCTACACATATTAACATAAATATATACCGGTAGTATACGTAACGCGTGACAAGACGGGCGCATTAAAAATGCTTTTACGCGGACAATAAAAAAAAAAACGTCCAGGGATTACGATCGCTTTCAAACGAATGACAATACCCAGGAAAATTCGTCAGGGTATGAAATAAAAAAAAAATCGAAAATTCTCCCCTTCCCGATATATATGCAAGTATACGGTATAATATTCTTGAAAATTATAAAATTTCGATTTCCGGCAACCTACACCCGATCGTAATTGAAACCGGATTTGACGTTTATTTTAAGCGACGACGACGACAATTGTAACGTTCGAAACTCGTTTAAAATACTACTCCGGCAATGAAAAGCCGTCATTTTAGCTCGTCAACTCGAATACTTCAAAACCAATATGTATATACGCGTAATATAACGATAATTGATCGGAAGTCATTTCACGAATTTGTAGAGGCGGCGGATGATGATGTGCGTTTACAACGCGCCGTTTCTCTAACGCGGAGACCGATCGTTAACGGGCTCGGTATTTCCCTAATATACGTTTCGAAAATTTCCTACGAAATGGAATCAACGGGGCAGCGGTTAGGTCACGTGGTCCTTAAATTATTACGAGTTAATGTAATAACGATAACGGCAACGACGACCACTAGGTAATTTTATAAAAAAAAAACACGTTGACTTTTTCGAAAAATTTTCTACGACAAGTACATAGACGCGGTAAGAAAGTGGTATTTCGAGTACTGCGCGCGCACGAGTGTCCAACAACGAAAATACGTACACAAATACGTTCGAATCGCGCGCTATTCCGGACCGTTGTTTGTGCCCGGAGTCGACTATTTTAGTACGGTACGGTTTCTCTCCGTTTACGGAGACACGGCGGAAATTAGTCGACATTTTCCGGGCGTGCGCGCGCGTTATCCGAATTGACGACAACGACGACAGGAGAGACGGCCACGCGCACCGGACGTGCGCGCTATACAAGCGGGTAACGACGCGTGATTTAAAGAGACGGAAAATGAGCGAGCGGGTGTTTCGGTGGTAGGGGGAGGGGGGAATTGAGAGAGTTAGACGGTGAGAGAGAGTGAGAGAGGATAGCAACACGGCTCCGGGGCGGATGATTTGTATAGTCGGATTTGTGAAATACAACGCGGGCGGAATATAAGAGACGTTTCGCCGCCCGAAGCGCCGTTTGGGGAACTAAGACGAGCGACAAACGCGCGCGTATATCCACCGCGCCGTTATTATTATTGTTACGGACGGGCGTTTATTTTCGTCGGCGACGTAAGACGCGCGCCCGTGTACCGCCGATAAATAATCGACAATTAACGGGCGAAAAATCCCTAGCGCGGTTTTTGGCCACGTTCCCGGGCCGCAGAGCGTTATTTACGCAGTAATTGCCGCGGAACGCAATGTACACGTGTACTACGATCGTTCAACGCGATCGACGGCCCACATTAGGTTAGGTTTCGCGAACGTCTTGGCAGTGGGCACCTCGACGACATATCCGACACGCTAATGACCCAGCTATAGGGGGACGATCGTTTCATCTATGGCCCGTTGCGTAAAAACGCGAAATAGAACGTTATTCGTCTGGGTCGCGCCGTGTACTATCACCGACGATAATAACCTACCGGCGCGCGCGCGCGCTATCGGTAATAAACCGAGGCGAAAAATAACTGACGACGGCCGTTATAAAATGTTTACGGTTCGTATTTGGCCGTTGTTCGGTCATTTAATCGGGAAACCGTATAGAAATGTACCGTCGAAAAGGCCCCGAGATTACCGGCTTGGCCAGCGTATATTTCGTTCCGAAATCCAAAACGGGCCGTTCGAAGCCGCCCCGTTTATTTGAAAAAAAAAAAAAACAAAACCGGAAAACCTAACGGCGCTTGGCTGGCCAGTCGCTCGCCGAACTATTTCCGATAGCCAGAAATCGCTTACGATCGGCCGATTTAAACCGGCGTTTCGCGCGTGCGCACGAACACGTACGAACAACCCCAAGTACGACCGTCCGTCTTTCAGTTTCCACGGTCATCGTGTTCTGGCAACGACAGCGAGGGGGCGGTGGACGGTGCCGTATACAACAACGAACGTTCCCGCGTTTATTAATTAAACGTTCGTTTCGTTCAACGGCGTCGACCGTTTTTCCCCGTTTTCATTACGTTCGCGGATCTCGATCGGTTCCAAACGGTCCTGTAAATGATACCCGCGGATATCGTAATTATAGGTACTATAATCGTATTTCGAGGTCATTTAATAACGCGTCGAAAGACGACGCTTTAATAAATATTAGGACGACACTCGGACTCCCCGACCATATTTTACTCGACAACAATCTCGAGTAAATAAAAAACGAGTGGCAATCCCACGATAACCGCAGAATTAACGCGGTCGATTTACATAAAAAAAAAAACGTGTACAATAATTACGCGGCCCGTATACGGAAATATATCATCGCGCTAACGGGCACGAATCGAACGTGTTCCTCATCCGTATTAAGCGAATGGCAAAAGTATCGAAAAACAATGCGCCGATTTTGATGTAACGCGAGCCGGCCGCCGCGTCGCAATAATTACGCCAGTCAGTCGGCGGACGGCCGGTCAGACCATTGGACCGTTTGTCTGTCGGTAGACCACCGGCGAGAGTCGGCGCAACACCGGACGACGTCTGTCTGCCCACGGGAAGAGATAACTGTCGTCTTCAACTGAATGTAAGCGCATACCAGTCACCGGGCGGCAGAAGTCGGTAGTCCGATGGGCTCTCTGTTCTCTTCGCCAGGATTTCTGCGTGTCTTTTACGTTGTCGGTGAATTTACGTAAGCCAACTAGTAACCGTGCCGACGTTTTCTCGGTAAATTTTACGAGTATTGATTTTTAAAAACACTCGTTTGAACGGACAAGAACGGAGAGATAAATGATAATTGATAACAACATTCCTAAATAATTCTCGAATTCACGATCCCGAAACCAAATCTACGTAATAACTCGTTAAAAGTTAAACACACCGTACCTCACTCGTACCTAACACCTACATATAGGTATACTCGGTATTTGCCCGTTTTCCTTTTGTTTATTTCTATTTTTGTGTTATTACAAGTTCCGAGAGCACTAATGACGGGAAATCGCGTCCGTCCGCCAATTGTCGCGCTCGTTGGGAGCAGTGCGTCGTCGTCCACTTTGACACTAGGCCGATTATCGCCGCGATTCGACCGTCCCCAATTGATTTTACGTCCGACTTATCTTCGCCCGCCCTCTCCCCTAAAAAAACAATACCTGTAACACACCGACAGCCGCGCGTCGACTCATCCCAATAACACCAACGCCCTCCCCCTCCCCGCGGGCACATTCGAACCGGCGCGCTCGGAAAATTCGAACCAACCGGAATAGGTACGGCGGCGGCGTACAATTAAAACGTCTCCCGAAGGGTACGACGACTGCGCCGAGCGAAGGCATTCGAAGCCGTTTACGAACACCGATCGTATGTGGAGAGACGAGTTGTGGCTGGCGTGAAAGCGCTTAGTCGTCGCGGTCAAAACGCTCGAACACGAATTGGCGATCGCGCTCGCGAGCGGAACGAACACCGGGGCTATGGATTGGCCGATCGAAATAAACGCCGGTCGACGGGCACCGGAGTACTCGACGATACGGTAAAGCAGACGATTTTTTCGAAACAGTTGACGCGCCAATAGTGTTTTCCCGATGAATTTTCGTTGTTCTACAAGACCGGGTCGCTTACTGTTGGCGTACCTTCGAAACGATCGTAGTTTATTACCGCGAGACATTGTCACAACACCACTCGTGCCGATAGATGAACGAAGAAAATCCGCGATTCGTTCGGAAAACCGTGAAAACTCCGGCGGGCAAATTTCTCGTCGGGCGCCATAATCGGAACAGTTGGCGAATCGACTAATTGAAACGCCGTTACGCTAACGTACGTACCTATATAAAATAAACGCGCGGCTATATGACGCGACGTCCAAAAATTCTCGTTATCCGCGAAACAACGAAAAAAAAAACGTATCGTTACAAACGCGCGTCGAAATGGGGCGCGTCTAATTATTATTCCGAAAATCGTATTATTTTTTGTGCCGTTTCGGACCCAAAAGTTCGACGACAACTTAATTAAAACGAACGGAATTACAGGCGGGAAAACGATTCGAACTCGTTCCACTCTTCTCCGCGTTATTAACGTGCAAACATCGTTTCTCGTTATTTCAATTAACGCCGCCGCGTCCGTTTGTAAACTTTCCAAGGGGTCGTCATTTCCAGTATACGACGAAAAAACGAAACATAATTACGTACGAAAATCTATTCGCGCGGTACCCTAGGCAAAAAAAAATGCCAACGAGTTTTAAACTTTTCGTCGACTCTATAAATTTGATTCGTCCTGAGCGGTCGTTTGGCCGTGTTGATCGAAAAAATAAACGCCGTGCCTACTTCTCCGGCGCTCCCTCGGTCCCGCGGTTACGGGTAACACATTTCGATTCTCGCCCGTATTTCGAAAACGATTTCGAGCTCTCACGGTCCACGGCCATTACTGGTCGTGCGCGTTATTACGCGGACGTTCACCTAGACGTCCCCATTTCTGGGGCACGCGCGCGTAGAAATTTTCGGTCGAAACGAAGTTCTGTTACGGTATTATCCCGTTCCCATTGTAGGCGTGCCGGATAAACGTTTACAAATCCACTTTTGAATTTCGGGTCGTTGCGCTTAACACGTGTATATATATTTATATATATGTATGTATGTACGTATACCGTTCTTGTCGGGACCACCGAAATATATTATGATAATTCGAGCGAAATTCGGTAATTTTTTTTTCGCGTAGAAAATTAACGAACATACCGAACGGTCGAAATATTCGACGAAACCACCCTTCGTTTTAAATTTACATTTAAATTATAAACGATCGTTCGTTCTTGAATATTATAATATTCCCGACGACGCGTGACGACTTGCCGAAGTGGCGCTTCGGGCTCGTTCCTCGGCACAATACATCGAAAACCGAATTTATTATTATTATTTAATATATATATTAAGCGTATGGGATAAAAATCGATGGATACCGTCGAATGGTTAAAATAAAATGGTTATTATAAAATAATAAAACGGAAAACGTGTTCCGGATACGTTATCGGACGAACTAAACGCGCGTCATATAGCGGTCGCGGTCGACAACAGGCGCGCGTGTCGAAAACAATTCGTTTCGTCGATGCGCACGAAATTCGGTGCGCCGGGTCCCGGTGGATAACGTTTACGTCGTCTACCTGGCGTTTGAAAAAATAATAACCGTCCGACCGAAAATCGCGGCAACCACGCCGTGTAATTCGTAAATAGTCCGCACCCGCGTATTACGATAACACCCCGAACGTGTACCTGTTTCTACTCGGCTATTTCGGTAAAATATTATTTCCACGGATATTCGACGTCATAGCGCGTTCCCCTCCGTTCGGTATTTAAATACCGTTTGGGTCCGAATCGGCGAGACGTATTAGTCTCCTAGTCCGCCGTTCGGACGTTTGGCCAACGGCGCGCGTAATTTTTACAAATTGTTACGCGAAAATCGCGTCATCGCGCCCGTATTCGTGACGAGGACGAGAAAATGAATTGCTGGCTCCGTAACGTATTCGTTCAATTACTTTCTCGGGTCATTTAACACAAACCGTCGTTAACGGATAATAATACGAGTTAACGTCCGCGCGCGCTCTAAAAACTGGCCACCGTCGCTTTCGTATCAAAACCGACAACCGATCGGGTGATCGACCGCCCGAACCGACGTCGGTTTTTGGATTTTCGACGTTTCGATCTATATACGTTTCCAGTAAGACGACAATGTACATATTGATTAATAATCGACGGCCCGATAAAACGTGTACGGCTGACCGGCGCATTTCTGTGATGAGGGGGAAGAAGGGAGTATGATACGCTCGCGTGTTCAGCTTGGGTTGCCGAACACGCGTATCGTCCACTTTATACCGCGTTTCGTGTCGGCACACGAACGACGAATACAGGTTGTTAGTCCGCGCGTCTAATCGTTCCACGCGCTTCTACCGCGAACCGGAATACGCTATTGTGAAGGTAACTCGGACGGTAAAACCGAAACGTCCGAAGACGTCCCCGTAATAGATCCAAAGATCGGAGCCGACGAGATTTTCTATTATCATGAAAAAGGAAGAAACAAAACAAATTAGTAATTGAACGGATATTATATCGTTGTACTGTCATTAGGATTGTACCGGAATTCACGAAAATGGAAAACATTTAAACGTATTAACGAAATTAATAGCCCGCCGAAAGCGGTCCCCGTACGATGGATGAGGAGACTACTCCGTACCAACCGGCGGGAGGAAAATATGAACGAATTAAAAGAAATCGGATACGACGTAGAAACCGAATGGAAAACTATTACGAAAGACCGCTCGCTTGTCCCGTGGCTGTCAAAAAAAAAAAAAAGTGACGAGGTCCCCCCCGCGTCGCGTAGGTCGGTGCGGCTATCGATACGGACCGCTAAATAATCTCGGGTCAATGAACGGAGTCACGGGTGAAATTGAACCGGCGTAATCGTAATTTACCGGCACCGGCGGAAAATTTCGCCGTAGTCCGGAAACGTGTTGGCGCGCGCGGGCTAAATTATATAGTTTTATTTACCAACTACGGTAAATAGTTTATAAACATCGTGTCACTCGGATAAAGTACTTGGCGAATTCATAAGTGTTCGCGCGCGCCCACACACACGCACGTATAATGTGTTATATCGACAGCGGAGTGGCGTTGAGTTTAATTACAAACGGAATGTCAAGTCGTCGAGTACAAATTTCATCGGCTCTTATACGTACGTGTGTGTGTAAGCGTATATGACACCCGCAGACCGTATCAGACTAAACCGTACGTACGCGTCGACCTATATCATAACGATATTCGGTTTTCGCGATCGCCTATATATTATTCGCGTTATAATACTACCGGCGGGGGCAACCCGGCCAATAGGAATTTGACGTAGCCGCGCGTTTATCTTTCGAATACGTTAGTATACCGACTCGTGGGGGAGGGGGAATTAATCAAAGGGCCACCGAAAATCGTAAAATAACGTTACGAAAACCACGTCCGTGTTTAATATTATTAATACGGTTGGACGTTATCGAATATCGCGATACCCGGGCGAATGAATCCAATCAATTTTTTTATTATCTCGAACGTTCGATTTGGAATATTCGTGAAAACGAACGACATAAGTTGAACCGTTATTTACTGAAGCCAATTGTTGT
This sequence comes from Geopemphigus sp. TES_GeoC_2020, assembly GCA_025469175.1. Classification (NCBI taxonomy): domain Eukaryota; kingdom Metazoa; phylum Arthropoda; class Insecta; order Hemiptera; family Aphididae; genus Geopemphigus; species Geopemphigus sp. TES_GeoC_2020. The sequence goes on from JAIPRN010000081.1 coordinate 140,277, forward strand.
CGTTGGGACGTTCGCTGTACCTGGGCAACGAGAGCGGCCAATGAAAACGAGCCGAACACCTTCGAAACGAAAGTGCCGGGAAAAATGTACGGATCGATATGACCGAGTTAAGCAAAAAAACGATCGAGCGAAAAGGGGAATATGGTCGGACGTTTAAAACGTGCACGAACGGCGTAGATAAAAAAAGGGCCGCGTGGTCACCCAAAACAAAGATGATCGAACGCGGTTAGAAGAAACGTGACCGGATTGAGTTTGAGCAACGGTAGGGATCCAAAATAGACGAAAGAACGATCGGTTTCGGTAACAAAACGGGCCTGGATAAGTTGTTCAAAATACAAATTACGCGTTCTCGGTCGATTTCCGAAAAAAACGGCCCGAAAAGTTAGCCGCGCCCGATTCCGTCCTATTGTTCGAATCGCGCGTATAGACGCCGGGGGAACTTTTTAAATGTCGGTCCCAGATTCCGGTGACCGCAAGTGCCGTGGACTCAACGGCCTAGGGTGTTGTGACCGGGTCTCCCGATTGATTGCAGAGGTGTGAGGGGAGTCCGATTTCCGACGGTAGTCGAACGGAACTTTACGCGAATTACTATTGTCGCGCTAGTGTCAGACGGTAAAACAAACCTTTACCGCCCCCCCTCTCCCGCCCATACACAATACCCGTGTCGTAACGAGTTCGCGACGAACAATATATATTCGAACAGCACTGGCGTCTTACCATCGGGTTTTCGCGCGTGCGCCGAATATAAATATGACGCTCGTACCGTAAGTACGACCTATGCATATATATATATTATCACGCGAGATCGACGATTATTCGAGTAAATATACTCGTCGCCGCGTACGGACCATACGATTACAAACCGTCGTAACAATCGTCGTCGTCGTTTATTGTCGTTTCATTATCATATTAAATTTCGTTAGGTGAGGGCGTCCCGGGAATTCGGCTAACCCGTATGTATTATTAATTCGTCGCGAAAACTCGACCGCCGTCGCGAACCGTGCAGATAAACCGCGGCGGCCGACAAAAACGAAACAAAAAAAACGAACGGCGCGAGTATCGAAATCGTTGTTTACCAGGACGCCGGTGTGTGTAGACCTAACCGACGACGCCGTCCGTTTTATTATTATTATTATTATTATTATAGGAACGGGGCGCGCTTTCGATTCGCCTCGCGGTTGTTATCCCGGACGCGAATAAATTGGGCGACCACCCGAACCGCGTGGTATCCGAATATCCGGTATCTT